>QGMG01000583.1:0-23539 GCA_007825325.1 Lachnellula cervina | reverse complement strand
TGAGATAGGACGGTACCGTACTATCTCACCACCAAGGAATTCTTTTATATACTCTCGCTTAAGGCTATTCCTATTAGGCGATTGGGTGCTTTAGCATATATGGCATCCACTCCTAATCTTCTTTTAATCCACTTCTAATGCTGGGGTAGTGAGTACCCATTTAATATATCCACTCTCTTCGTGGAGGAAAAAACCTGCGGAATAGATAAGCGAGTTTTGGTGTGTCTATTCCGCAGGTTTTTTCCTCCACGAAGAGCCACTCCAGCTGACTAGACTAATTAGATACCTCCCTCAGCAGGTGCATAAGCGAGACGCTTATAAAAAAATTCCTTAGTAGTGAGATAGTACAGTAGGGTATCGGCCCCATTGATTTCTGAAATGAAATTAATGATATCTTCAAAAATAATTTCTGAAATTAATAATACTTCGAAACTATTAATTATACCTATTATAGAGGGGAGTAAAAAGTAGGTAGAATTAGGTCTGATTTAGGGGGATTAAGGCGATTTTAGGCTAAATTCGATTGTTTAGTATACTTATACCTAAATATTTGAGTATTATATCTAAGGTGAGTTATATAATATCCAGATTAGGCTTAGCTTATACGTATTAGGCTTAGTCTACGCTTATGTAATTACTATAGAGCGGATTAATTCATGAAATTAATAAGGTTATTTTTATAGTTTCCGGATTAATTCCTGAAATTAATAATATTTTCGAAAATAACGATTCCCTAGTTGTAGAATTGACTGGAAATATAATAATTAATCAACCCCTGTAAAGGGGTTATTAGTAAACCCCCGCCCCCGCTAGGCCCCTCTGAATACTCTTTGAATATTATTCGGGTTTAAGCGAGGTCTCCGACTATACTATAAATAGCTGGGTAGAATTTATTTAGTAACTATTTAAAGCTAGCCTTGATATACTAACCTTAACCAGAAACGAAAGAACGGAGATTAGGGAGATGGAAGTTAATATATATTTCCGTCTTACGGAGGCTAAACAAACCGGGGTAATATTATGGTTTCCTCTCCCCCGTGGAGTATTTATACAAGTAAGTAAAGCAAAATCCTTGCATCATCCCCCTGAGTACGGAGTAGGACGTGCGGCACGAAGTCGCACAGATACGGAGCTGATGGCGGAAGAAGACCACGCCTCGCGAGTCCCGAGAGAAGGTCTAAAAAGGTTAAGTAGAACGCAAAAAAATCATGATGCAGTATCCTTGGTGTTTTTGTATATTATTTTACGTCAATGTATTTCGAGGCGAAGCATCACTTCCCCAACCACTTCTGATTCGCGCAGAAACAATGTCTTTAGTATTTTATGTCTCCGAGGCCTGAAGATAGCTCCATAATCTTAGACAAGCACTCCACGTCTGATTTTCTAGTTTCTGTTATACCATATCATATGGTCCATATGAAACATGTTCTAGACTCTACAGCCAATATTCTCAACGTCTACAAAGGGAAAGACTCCATGAAGCAGTTCTTTGACCTAGACTCCAACCTCCACTTTCGCTTGTGGAATTGCCCGATGCTTTGAATTCTTTTAGGGATGATGGCGTACGCATCTAGGCGAAGATGATGACTGCGTTGCTTTGTCAAAATGTCAAGGCTCTTCGGGGTAAATGAATATATAATCCCATGGCACATATTCCCAAAGCTTGTTCGAAACAGCATTGAACATGTTGCAAAAGGCCGGTCCATCAGCACCCAAGACAATCGTGGAGCCAAGCTCGGGCTCGACAGTCACTTCCATGTCCATGCTCTCGAGGGTCCTCCACGGAAACAGAGATGCATATGCGTTTGTGAGCAACAAAACCGAGCAGTCTCGTCTAAGGGCCCTGCAATTCTTCGGTCTAAAAGTTTGATAGCCCAGCGGGGAATCTCGGACCCTCAAGGGCAGATCCAGAAACTCACAAAGTTAGCCCAGGACAGGGCAGACATCTATAACTCAGGACAGTATAAAAATTCAGATTGTACGACACTTTCCCTTAAGAGAACCAAAGCTTCACAGCTAATTGTATACATGATCCAGAAGTGCACATCCGATGGACGGGCCCTCAACTCCCCAAGATCAACATATCTTGTGCCTATTCATCAGCACACCCAGACCTGTGAGATTTAATTATTCCCTTTTCAGGCTGTATCACGAGCACTGGGACCTATTTCAAACAGAAGAAGCCATCTGTCACTATTATTAGGTGGGTGCAATTAGTGCTGAGACACTCGAATATATACTCTTAATAGCTCATGCTAGGGTTTGCAACAATGCTGGAGACTCAATCCCCGGGCCGAGACTACTTTCACTATTTGACAAGATAGCGTTTCCATGGAAGCAAGTGACTAAAGCAGTCAAGGAGATCAACTCTGCGGAGCCATGTCTCGCGGGTGCATTATCTGTGGACCGTCCTCCGGCATGGCTCTGAAGGTCTACTTGATATCCTTCATGAAAAGAAGGACATCGGGTAGCTTAAATTTTATGCAGAGTCGGTAACAGGAGAAGTTTCGTGTATGTTTCTTTGCTGTGACTTACCATATCAGTACATGGACATATACTTCAAAAGGCTAAGCAAACACGACTTCAACCCTATGCTAAACTTGTAATTAGCTAAGATAGACCAAGGGACATATGAATCTGCCTAGGAGCTTTCCGCGCTTGACATCATCAAACTGAATCAAGGAAAGCAGTTTGGTACTGGAGTTAGGTCTAGCCTTAAACAATTCTATGATGCTAAACCTTCGACAACCTGGAGATTTTGAGTTGGTGCACGTATCCGGCTCATTAAATTTAGCCCTGCCATCGCTAGAGTCAGATACGCCCAGCCCTTTCGACCAAATCCCCATTCTTGAGACTCAGTTCAAGGAGATTGAGGACCCAACGCCAACAACTTCTGTTTTGAATCCTGACTGGGCAGGAGAAATGTCAGATGCGGAGAAATCGGGTCATTGTCTTAGCAGAGTATTTACATGGAGTTGCATAGTTAGCAGCCGTTTGTTGCTTTCGTTAGTGTCACACGATAATACCTCTGGAAGTGCACATTCTTCGTGTGAACACTAGCGACTAACATTTGTTCATATCCCTCTAAGGTTCATCACAAGCTCTACTTAGGTGTCGTTGCCTTCTCAGCAGCTGTCTCCTTCTCGGCCGCCATCTACTTCTCAACCGCTTTCTTCGCTTCCTCCGCCGCCATCTCGACAACAACCGCAGATACTTCTCACTATACCAAGCAAGCCCACTAGGTCCCGTAAGCTGTTCCTTCCAGTCATATCCATAACAATCGATCAGAGTCAACCTGTTTATCAGAACTCTCTGGCTGTCACGGAACTTGAAAGGCTGGATGCAGTCTTTCGTGCAGGCTATGGGGAACCGTGGGAATGGGGGCGGTCGTGCTGTCGCAACAGCCGTGCTTGGCAGTTGGAGTTGAAGCTGCCTCTGTGGGGGGTGGTGAGGTAGTTGGTATTATCATTATCGGATTTAATTTATATTATAATGTTATGCTTTTATGCTGCTATTCTTTGACTAGGTGCGGGGATAGGTAGATGGGGTTTTCATATTAATTCGTATAAAAAAGAAGAAAAAGGAGGACCAGCTAGAGCAAGAAGGTAAGTATTTATACCCCCTAAAAATGCTTAACTTAGTTATCTAGTTATTCATGAAGCTCTATAATTCAACCAACTAGAACATATTCGTGATCAACACTACTCGAAGAAACTTTTGTGGCCTTTTATACCTACGAGCCCCCCCTTTTCCTCGCTTAGCCCCTAATGCGACAATACAATTCCCGAATTCCCAAACGCCTCCCCTTTTCTTCAAATCGGAAAAGTGATTTCCCTCTAGGAACAAACAAACAAACATATAATCAGCAAGCAGAAATACTACATCTATCGCTTCCAGAGAGATAAATCCATTTCCCAAGCCTGCGCGCGCGGTTGTCTATCTTTCTAACCCCCCCTATTTCCTTCACAGTAATAATAACACAACCTCTCACCTCTCCCCTCTTCACCTCCCCCTCCCCTAAAGTCTTCTCGTCTTCAAATTCAACCTCCACGTCCTCCCCTTTCCCCCCCCCCATCATCACCTCAACATCCCATCCCATCAACTCCCCTACCTTCTAAGCCCCACCATCCCAGCACGTGGCCTTCTCCTCCCCTCCTCCCCTCCTCCCCACCTCCTCCCATTCCTCCACAAGCTTCAAACCCCTCCTCGCTCTACTTAAACCCATTCCAAGTGGCATTAACTACAGAATCCAGATCTATTCTAAGCCTGACTAACTAATCAACTACCATCAATGACCGCACCAAGCTAATAAGTATAAGTATTAGAATATTAAAGGAGGAAGAAAAGTTGATGTTAATACAAGGCAGCGAGGCTCATTCATCAATGAGTTTATTGATTGTGGGCTTTGTACGGTAGCATCGCATGCATGTATTCAAACCGGACGCAGACGTAGTAGACCCCGCAGCGTCGATACTGTGCTGGTTGAAGATATCTCGCGGGTGTTAAAATGGTGGAAAATTTGGGCTTGCATAGACAGGTCAGCGTCACGTCCCGTCCGGTCCGTCACAAAGCAGAATACTACATCTCCCCAACCAAATTATCATCAATTTTTTCTTTCTCCTAGTACCCTCCCTATCTTTTCAGCAACCTCCCAAGCAGCCTCCGATCCATCCATCCGTCAATCACCAGCGCCATCCATATTACCCAGTTGTGTGTATTTCATTCCTAATTACAAGTTTACCAGCCAATACACAGAAATGAAAGCGCAAGAGAAAAAAGCCCATCCAGAACCAGAAACCCAGAAACCAGAACCCATTCGCATAGCAATGCCCCAGAGAAACGATTGTAAAGCCACTCCTACCAGCCAGCCATGCAAGCAAGCAAAAACACCCCGTTTGCCTCGCGTCTGCTTTTTGATCGAGGTACGACAATGAGAAATAAATGAGTAGAGGAGAGGATATCCAGCAATCAGATCCCAGCACTCCGCCAATGCAAACAACGAACCCTAGAAAACCGAAAAAGGAAATTCGAATCGAGTAGGGAAAAAGTCGACCAAAGGCCGTGCGCCATCTGTCCCCATGATGCTCCGCTCCATACCAAGCAAAACACCGAGTGATATCTTCCCAATTCATTTTACACGCACCGTATCGTTCATCCCCCAAGCAACCAATCAAAATAGACAGAGGTACGCCTAACCCCAAACAGAGGCCTGCACACCGAGAGAATTCTTGCCCCAGACGGCACCACTCTTACCACCCCATCCGAGACCCACATCTTGCTGCTGGGCGTTGTTCGGGTTGGAAGCCGCACTGGTGGTTCGGCCATCCTTCTCTGTACCCTGTCCCTCATCGTTGTTAGCAGCGGCAAAGCCGTAGCTAAGTGGGGAGGGGAGGGGGGTGGTGGAGCGTTTGTTCAGAGCTGGGTTGGGTGCTTGGGATGCGCTGGGACGGGTGCCAATTGGTGCTACACCAGAGCTCGTGGGCGCCTTGCCACCTTGGCGGGGAGGCGACCCACCTGGTGATGATGTCGATGTTCGGCTGGACTGCTGGGCTGCAGACTCGAACAAGCTAAAGCTGCTTGTTGGGTTGGAGGATGGCGACGAGGTGCTATTAGCACGGGAGCGTTGCTGTCCTGGAGCTTGACTAGTCGCTGAATGTGGCTCAGCATTTCCTTGTTGACCCTCGATCTGGTTCTGGCTCTTGTAGTGGTCAAATGCTAGTGGTGAGTGGCCCCTAATACCAGCTGACTGAGATCCTGACCCCTGAGTTCCTGGGCGGGGGGTTCCGTTCTCATCGAATCCGGCATGCTCGGAATATGACCCATCACCATAAAGTGCGCTTCTCTGACGAGCAATCAGCTCTCTGCGTTCTTCTTCACTCATTCCGCTGCCTGGGCTCATTGTACGGTCTGGTTTGCCTCCGAGAGTTGAGACTTCAGCTATAACGTCTTATCAGTGACCGTCGGTATAATAGAAGGGGAAATGTTGGGGAAACTCGAATCACACACGGCAATGGAAGGCAGGAGAAGAATAGTATATAACAGGGTATTGAGTGATATGTGAACCGCTGGGTACAGGATATTGCCATGATGGGTGTTATTGTGATACAGAAGAGGGTGGCCTACTTCGATTGTACTGCTGCTCTTGGTGATAGTTGCGCAGCTCTCTCTCACGCTGGGCCGCCATCCTTCTCTTCGCCTGCATCACTTGTTCGGCCTCATTCGCGCCACGAGATGGTTGATGTCGCTGGCTGGCATAGAAACCTTGTACATTTGACCCCGAGAATGACCGCGCATCGCCAAAGTCGCTGCCACTGACCGAGTGGTGTCGTGGGGGACCGCTAGGAGCGCCGCCCATGCGAGGATCTATATATTTCATAAGCTTCGCCATATATGGTCTTGATAGATCGCATTTACCGAATTGCTCTGGGAATGATCTGGCCGCGCCAGACATTGGCACCGAGTCGCGCCGACCAGACATACCAAACATCTTCCCGCTCTTGACCAGGTTATCAATCGCACGGTCGACCTCTGCGTGTACCCATTAGCTTTGTGATCCTCAACGTCTTTCACGTGGTAGCCCAGCATGGCGCATAGCTGCATGGCCCCCCCAGAGACCGATATGCGACCCTCTAGAAAAACTTTTCACATGCCAAACATATCGTCTGTGGGCCCTTCCATATGTATAGATCGTCACGTACCCTCGATTTGTGTGCTAAACGTAGTAGAATCCTCGCGCGGGACGGCTGAACTGGCACCTGTAACGCTGGTCAATTGACATGTCCCTTTGATTTCATCTCCTGAAAGATCAACCAGAATAAACATACCAGAACGAGCCGGCGGGGTTTGCTGTTCCCAGGTAGGCTGCGCGGCGGCTGGCCATTGCTGATTGTCGTAATAAGACATATTTCCAGATCAAGCTGCGTCGAAAACTGGAGCCTGCAGTGCTGATTCGAGATATTGTAAGGAATGTATTACGACGAAATGGCCGCAGAGAGGATTCTGTTGCGATGAATGTAAGTTAGTCGGAATTTCCTGATAGATCTGCCCAGGCGGAGAGGCAAATGGTGTGTGGTGTGTATTTGATTTGCGCGCGTAGGGAAAAATTGTGGTAGCCGAGGAGAAAATGTCCTGACGGCGGCGGGCGAAAGCGGCATTTGGGGGGGAGAGGAAAAGGCAAGATCTGTCTCACTTACCAAACGAAATCCAGAGAGAAAACGCTGGATATGCACAGAAAAGAACGACCCGGGACTCAGACGACAGACAACGGGATGGGAAGGAGTCGTCGTAGGGTCAATGGAGAGAGGATATAAGGCGGGTGAGGTGTATAGGAGAGGTGAGAGAGAGGAGAGGAGAGGACAGGAAAAGGAGGAGTGGGACAACAGACAATAATGGTGGTGAGAAAGTGGAAGTGGAGGCTTGCTTGATCAGTCAGTAGTGTTCGGTAGCACTCGGTGGTCACTCCTCTGATCAGGTCAGGTTAGATTAGACTTGGGGTGGGTGGAAGGGGAAAGGGGAGGAGGGTAAGGGTAATTACCTTAACAATTTGAATTGGACAGGCCAGGGCAACGGAGATGCACCACCATACTGTTGGATTATTATTATGCACCACGGAGATGATGGCAATGGAGAGAACGGACCGGGAAGGAGGCACCGAAGGAAGGAACATCTACGGGTAGAGTACTTAGGTATTGTACAAGTGGGCTTCGGCTTGGTAGTAGTGGGGACCGTGGGGTGGGGTGCAACAGATGTTCTGGAAGAGAAGAGCAGGAACAGGCCTGGTGGGCCTTATCTCCGGAATAATTCCTTCTACCGGTATAATACAGTAACAAACCACCAGAACCTACCTACCTAGGTACCTAACCTTAACCTAGGTAAGCATGAAGAGTATATCATTATTATACTCGTACATTCGTACTCGTACCTATGTACAGGAAGACTTCGCTCCCACTTGAGTACGGTTTCTCTTTCACTACTACTCCACTACTTCACTCCTACACTACTCCCCGCCCTCCTCATCTCCTTTATTATATTTACTGCCGTAATTACCACTGCTAGTGGAGCTCACTCTCACTCCTGCGACAGATCGGGTCTGGTGTGCGACTGACTCTCTGGCACTTTTAGTAATGTTGACGTGCAAATTAGATGCCTTCGGTGGAGTCGCTTGTCCGAGCAATACTCGAGTAATTTGGGGTTTGATTAGTGCCTATATCTCTAGTCTGATACTCAATGCCCTGCCCTCATTTCCTTTTGTCTTCTTTACATTAAATTGATTAATAATTCACGAAGTGTCTCTAGTTTCCATAAGACAAAATATAATGGCACGCTTCAAAAGCATTTCCTTCGCTGAAAGTTGGGCTAGGCGCGGAGCAGAGTGGTGAAAGGGAATCAGGAGAAAGCAAAACCCCTATTACATCTATAAGGCTGAATATCTTCAATTCTTACCCTTAAAAGTGGCATCTGAAACCAGACCACAATTTGTGGTCTGAAACCTATATTGGTGAGCCCCACGTGCTCCTATTGCTTTGCGCGGATCACTTTCTTCGCGGCAACCACCGTGCCACGAACATCTCACAGAGTTATTCTCCTATCCAGCTTCCTCTTCTGTCCTGTAACCTCGTTACTTCTGCTGTGCTCCGGCGGTTGCGCTGCTGAGAAATCTATCCCTCGGTTAGTCGGTCAGTCGGTCACAGTACAGTACAGAGTACAGTACCGTACCAGCCAGCCAGCGGCTGGCACATCCAGGTTCAGGCTTCAGGCTTCAAGGTTCGGGCTTCAAGGTTCGGGCCTTCTGAATTCTTTAAATAACCTCGTCCTCGTCCTCGTCCTCGTCGCACGCCAACCACAGACAGCTTCACCTTCAAAATGCACTTGCTTGCAGTAAGTACCGTACTGTACTGACTGCACAGCGCTACCGTACATATCACGCACAGGAAAAACTACTGTACGGAGAACGCAGGCAGCCTGGCTGCACCCCACCCCACCCACCATCTCCTCTTTCCTCCAACCCTTCCAGGTGTTCGCACACGCACGGAGTTATGCCTCGCCATCTTACCCCTGTATGTTTCATGGCATTTACAAACCTCCCCTCCCACGCAGACGAACATCGATTTCACGTTATCAAATTCTGTAAAACTGCAGTACGATATCGAGAAGAATACCGGTATAGTACTCCTGCTGTACTGAAGAAGAATTTTCTTTGCTCAATCTGCCGGAAGAGGTCATGTCATATCCGGAATATCCAGCAACCTCTCCTTTTCGTCCCTTCTTTACAGCGCATCCTTTCCATTTTGTTCTTCCCTTCAAATGAGAACTGAAGATCAACTCGCTGATCAAAAATTTACAAATCCCTCCCGTCACCACTCCCCGTTATCGCGGCCCCTCTCTTTTTCTCCCAAGTTCCCGGTCTCCGTTCTCGACAGGGTGTGTAAGGCCACATCTCTTGCCGCTGTAAATCTAGGCTTGGCTTGCCCTGCAGGCTGCAATTGCTGAAAATCTTCAACGCTCGGGCCAAACTCTCGGACTTGGCAGAAACATTGGTGGTACATTTTGAAGAGGAGCGCCAGAACCAAAAGTTAAACTTTTATACTCTCTGTTTCGTTTTACCACCTGCATCAAAGTTGAAGCTGTGCCTACGGAACTGCACTCCGCGGATTTCGACACTGCGTGCCAGCGTCAAACATCAAGCAAATCAAGGGGCATTTTCCCCATGCTATATCCTGTATGTCTTGGACAAGTCATCATGTACTCCACGCTATCAACCCAATCCAACCCAACCCAATGAATGACCTGCATATACCCATCACACACAGCTTGCATATTTCCTCATCTGGGAGTCGCACACCCCACCAAGGCCGTATATCTAGGACCGATAGGATGAATTCTTCATATGGGGAAGCAACGGGGACTCCGGATTACCACATCATTAATCAGTCGGCGCTGGACGATCTGACATGTGTTGGTTGCACTGCTTTTCAACGTCTTTCGTACCGCACTATGTATACTGTGACGCCACACAACACGGCATTTCCAAAAGTTGATGGGCGAAAAGAATCAAGACTCGAGAAAACCCTTGCCCGCTAGTGCACTTCTGCTCAATGTATCGCGGGGTAATCATGGAAGTTCCTCTCTTGTGGCAGGATTTACTACCAGTTCTGCCACAAGAGTACGTACTCAAGAAAGGTATCAAGCAAGTGCTGGCAGGTTTCACGGCCTTACGTCAGTGTGTTGTGGCAAGCCAAGCTACCTGGTTTTGTGCGGGGTGAATATATATGTGGCGGTGATTGAAGTGTATGCGATTTGGCATGCATGTGAAATGTGATGCGAAATGTGATAGGGGAGTGCGTCATGTGCCTTCGTTTGAATACTGTTGGGCCCTCTATTGCTTTGCGAAAATCCTTCTTTTCCACTCCAAAAATCAAGCGGCAATCTGTTATCTGCATTGTGCTGCTTTGATTTCATTGATTTCTTAGACTTTTAACATCTTCTCAGCATCCAGAGTACCAGGAGTAGAGTTACTTCAGCTCACCCCCAAAGCTCACAGTCCATTAATCCAAAGACCAGATTGGAACAACCTTGGGCAATCTTGAGCAACGTTGCTCTCTCGTGCCAACCCCCTTTGATATTTACTACCCATGATTAATTTCAATTCCAGCAACAACCTTATATTATATTCTCCGCAGATGAATTAGGAGACACGGGATGCTGATGGATTCACCTACTTCTAGCTAAGCATTCTTCCTCTCCCAAACAACTTTTGGACGCAGCACGCCAGACGGCTTCACTTTAAGTAGCCTTGGGAGACAACTATATAAACTCTTAGTTCCTCCCAACCATTCTTACGAAAACAATAATCCTTGGCATTCCAGATGCATTCCCATTCGCCATCATGCATTATATCATTATACCTAACTAGCGATGCATTTGAGTTGGGGAATGAGATTACCGTTCTTCCGACATCAAGAAAGTCGCCCTCATTCCAATTTTCTGTCCTTTGCTGTCAAAATGCTTTCTGTTGTCAATGCCCGCGCTTTCCTTCACTTTCGAAATCTTCCGTCGCAAGCTTGTATAGGATACAGTAACGCTTTCTTGCTCCCGAATCAAGCGCCAGTCCAGCCTCCAGCACCCAGGAAAGAACAGGTCATGTAGTGATATTGAATCGATCTTGTTTTGTTGCTTCATTACATCCAATATCCCTGGAAATGCAAAATATATAGACAGATACAGGGGAAATTTAGTTACTCAAATGGGTCCTCGCACGGAATCTTTAAATGTACAGTCCACATATGGAAGATGTTTCAAGGAAGTGAGATGAGGCATGTGTGATATATAATATAATAGTCTCTGAGTGGAGTATAAGGCCTTTTGTTCTCGAAGATATTTCACAGTTGACATGGAACAACGAATGGTAATATCAGAGGGCTCATGATATCATCGATATTGGGAGAGTTGTTTTTGGACACATTTTCTACCTACTATTAAGCGGTTTGATCTTTATACCCGGTACGGATATTTTGGAAATAAGCATTCTATCTACGGGCAAAGGATGGGGTCGGGGTGAATGTGAGTGTGAATGGGAATGCTGTTTGCTGTTATGGTATTCTTTGCTGTCATTCCCTTGTAAACTTTACGGGCGAGGGCTTGAGTGTCTCGATTTAAGATTATATAATACGGTTATTTACTAAATCCATATTGTTTCAAATTTTAATTACTCGATCCATATTGTTTAATGCTTTTATTACTCGATCCATACTGTTTCCTAATAATTTTAATTACTCGATCCATACTGTTTCTATCAATGCATACTATTTTGCTTTTATAGTATTTTTGTTGGTATCACAGGTATTGCGCAACTGGTATGGCCTAGATCACGTAATTGGTGGTTACGTGGTTGCATTTCTAGGTGTAGAAGAGGTTCTAGCTAAGGTTGCAGCGACGAGGACGAGGTTATACCTCTCCGCTGCTTAGTTATCGGCGCTAGTGTCACGTGGCACACATAACATATACATTCCAACAATTTTACCTTACAAAAATATAATTACTTCACCTATAGAGGTTACTATAGGTATTACAGGGATATAATCACTTCTATATGCAGTGGCTGCGCGAAGAGGTTATTCCCCTTCGCTGACTAAGCATAGCACGCATTTGGGGGATGGATGAGAGACGCCGTAGTCATGTGACTTAGCGTGGCTTAGTCAGCACAATGAGGTATAAGGTAACGATCGCAAAAACAGATAAGAAACTAATAAGACACCATTGCAACAGGTGCTTAGAATCTAGCGCAAAAGCATAGCCAAATATGCGTTTCAGCCGTCCCAAACAGGCTTAGCCTATCGATTCACCTACGATTCCCCTATGCCTCCATTCCAAGTCTCGTATTAGCGTCAGATATGAGGGCATTTGTAGTAGGGGAGGGGTCCGTGGTAGCGTCTATAGCATAAGGGCATTTGCAGTTATGAATTTCCTCTAGCAGCCTTCTCTTTTTGTGGTTTGTGCTACTGCTGCGCTAGAGATCTGTCTTGTAGCAAATCTACATCGTTGAATAACTATAAAGGGTAGGTAATATGATTTTATAATGTTTTAGTAAGAGAACTGGAAATAGTATGGATCGAGTAATAAAAGCATTAAACAATATGGATCGAGTAATTGAAATTTGAAACAATATGGAATTAGTAAATAACCGTATATAATATCGACGAGCAAGTTGGACTCTACTCCAGGTGTGCGAGATGAGCTGACGTGAACACCCATCTGGTACATAAAGGTCTTCGACAGTCGCTATGGACGATTACTTTTCAGGTTCAGGGTGCGTGCATATTTATATCACAGTGTCTCGGGGTTTAGTCCGGGTTTTAGGGTTTCTCCATACATCACTTGCAAATTCACCACCAGAAGCCGAGGCCCTAGTTTCTGGAGCTGGTGGAGCTTTTTGCAAAGCAAGGAAAGTGCTACAAGCTTCTGCATACATATATCCTCGCAAACATGGCTCGGTTTCTCTTCTACAGCTTTGGGAGGAACACTTGGTCCACCGTCCAACATGGAAGTGGGAGGGATCCTCTGCGCTTCGGCTGAAATTCCGTGATGCACGGGTCGTGGCATTTGTGCGAGCTGGGGTGGAAGGGGATAGGATGCTGCGGCCGGATATAATTGGGAATTGGTAAAATGGTCTGCTGTCAAATACCCTTTTGCTGTCATTTCCGCTGAATCGCGCTCTGAGATTTATTTCAAAGACCACTGTCTGAAGATGAGTCTGACGGCACACTGTGGCCAGCAAAGTTGATAAAAAGATTATAATCACGAGTGGTCGGCGCAGCTAGAGGTAACCTCTCCTGCCATCCGTGCTCCATCTATTGCTTTTTTCTTAGACTTGATCATCACAGTGACTCAGGACGCTCTTTTTATACTATTTCCTGCTCGACTACAGTATCATCAAAACCGCCAGATAGATATGTGTTCGCGTTCTGCAAAGTGAATTACAAGAAGTGTCAATATCCTGAGTATAAATTCCTGCCATCCCAACTTCTCTTCGAAGCTGCACAACATGACACGAAAACCGAAGAGCCTAAAGAGAAAATTATCATCAGGGTAGGTCAAAAGCCAAGGGAATGCTTCAATAAGCATTCACCTACCTGCCGCAAGGTACTTGTTGTCTAATTATATTTCTGTGATGCAAGCAGCTTCAAAAGGCTAGTTTTCCAGGGTTTTGCTTTGCTGTTTATTCACGTTGGCGCGGTGCTTTTGCTGTCATTTCCACCTACTTCACGGTCCTCTGAACTTCAGCTCTCGGTACCTTGGCCATGAGATGAAAAGTTAAGAGATTGGCTTGTTCGCATAACGACGGTCGTCTGATTACCGGAGCACTTTCCCCAAATCTCGGGAACCACCTTGGATGAATGAAGGACTGGAAGAGAATGCGGTCTAATACCATGAAACAGCCCGGGGGGTTTCTCTTATACCTTTCCCGGAATTGCTTTCCTCGAAAGCTGCGTAATTACATGCTCTCTTATATTAGACATGAAGGGGAGAATCTAGAAGGAAGGAGAACTCCCTTTCTCGTTTTAGTATTTCTTGAACTGAGAGACAAAGTAGTGTTGGGTTATAAATTATGGACTTTTGAGTTTCTGAGATTGAAGATGGTGGGAACTGATAGGAGGTAATAGAGGATGTTCATGGATGAGGCAGTTAGCTTTCTCTTAATCACGTCGTCGATCTGTTGTCTTTAGTGCTTTTTGTTTTCTCTTACAGAGTGTAATATTTGATTAGCCCTAATATAACATGTAGACTGAGTTGCTGTCAAGTGGCTCCTACTATTATTCTCTTCATTTGGTGTCATAGCTGCGTGCTTGTATATAGGAGATAGCAAAAGATAGTTCCGGCGTCTTCTCCCCACCCTCGACATTAGCTCCGATCCCCCCCATGAAGCGCTCTCGATGTTTATTCTCTTCTCCCAAACGTCCGGACTATAGTTAGTCATTGAACAGCCTCCTCTTGGTTAAAAGATAATGTGTTTGAACTACGGAGTAGGCTGAAGTTCTTTCTTTATACCTTTCCTAAGCAAGTACAGCCAGCGCTGGTGGAGTGAATGGTCTTGGACTTAGTATAGTGTGAACGGAAGCCGAGCATGCTTCCAATATATAATACCGTCATTCTACTGTATCGGAAGTTATGTACGTACACGCTATTAGTAACATCAATATCATGGATTAGGTGAATTAACCTGACTCTAAATTCATGTGTAGGAACTAGCAGTCCTCATTTTGATCTTAAATTCGTTTACAAGGCTGATTTCTCCTGCTCTTAGCTTCTGGCTTTTACGAATATCTTGCTCTGTTATCAACTATGCTTCTACGGTCATTCGCTCCATTTTCATGATAAGCTTTGAATACCTGCGGCATACGACCAGCTCGAATCAGCTTTGAATGAATATTCTTCAGCATTCCCATATCAAACGCATCCCGTAGCTTTCTTCTAGTAGCTTCTAGCGCATGCACATGCATATGAATTACATTAATGTCTTGTGGTTTCTGCGTTTACTTTCAAGAAGCAAACATCTACTAGCTTAATATAGTAGTCTACACCTTAGCTCAAAGCTTCTTGGAGCGGACGATGCTTTGAGATTTGTCTTAAGGGTGGGTTTACATTCACCTACTGCGAGAGTCTTGAATATGTATAAAAAGATCTAGCATGAAAGACTTGGCAAGGGTACACCAAATTGGTCTTTCTGCTGGTGGTTTGATCCTACCAATAAATCCATGGTCCCCACACTCAGTCCTACGCTCGTGGCCAAGAGGGATGCTTTGAATTACGACCCGGCTTCTTTAAAGCAAGCTCATGACAGTCTCAATGTTTCTACATAGTAGTTGTACAACGGGTTCACGTTCTCAGGGTTCTGGATGTTCTTAATAAAAGGGCTGTTGTCAAGTGATATCCTACTGTCACTCCTGGGCTAATTTCCCTTTTTTGCAGATAGTAAACGTCAACCGATGAGATTATTAGTGTCATGTGTTGAATACGGACTACTATTCTCCGCAGCCTGCAGACTATGAGCATCTTGATTTGCCTAGTCCCCTCTGCGCTCTGAAGGCGGGATTAAAATCCTCCATTATATCTTCAATCAACTGTCTAATAACCAATTCAATTGCTTCACACATTCCTTCCTATTTTAACATCCTTCAACCACCTATCATCTTCAAACTTCGTAGGAACGGGTCTCGGTTCTAATCACTGCAGCTGTATTATTTATTCACAACTCCAAGCACCTCGAGTCTGTCATCGCGGAATTAACGTTCGATCAGAGGATAAAATTGCTGCAATTCTCAGTTAGGGTGGGTTGATTATGGGGTCAGACCACGTTATGATACTTGAGGTCACGGGCCTATGAACGGCCAGCGGAGTTTGCTTGAGTTCAGTCATAAGCGGTGCTCTGCTGTCAAGTGATCTTCTGCTGTCATTTGGTATTTTTTCATAAGTCATGGACTTATTCCACTAAAAAACGAGTCAGCTCCTAATCCAGCTTTTGGTTTCTCCTGCTCCTCCATCTTATACTTTTTAATCTTGTGTTTGCTCGCAACATGACGAAGTTTCTGATTCGTCTAAACGTTCCTAGATATTTCTTGCATTACAACCCTGCGTCGTTCTTATAGTTCTAGCCTCTATACGGTTTCAGAATACAACAAATAATATATGTTAGAAGAATAGAAAAACTCTAATACCTGCGCAGAGCTTTTCTAGTAGATACATTTGGTGATCCACATCTTTACGTGTTGCAATAGAGCAGTATTCTAGCACTTTTGGCAGGGAAAGAATCACAAGGGAATCTAATATCCCTTCCTATCTAACCCACACAATAACAAATTGAAATAAAAATATCCCCTTGGATACTATTCGTATACCTTATTCACGCAAAAGCAGCGCCCTCCGTCGGGCCATGTAGTCTCTTCCAGGGGGTAAATGGGCTAACCAGAGCAGAAATTCCGACCATAGCAATCGAAATCGCAAAAGCTGCTTTGAGTTTAGGGTTCACTAACTCCGCTTGACGTAACTACCCATGCCACCTACCTACCTGACTAGAAACCAAAAATGATAATTGCCATCACTTTCCAGATCCTCAAGCACGAAAGAACATATCAATTCCTTACTCAAGTCGACTCTACGAAACAACCACGAATCATGCGCGCTTTTACATCATGGTGGTGGTCCCTGACACCGATGGGCAGGATTAATTACGCAGTGTACGTCCCACTGGGTATCACGTGGGGTATGCTGGGGGCTTTGGCCTTGAAAGACTACCTGCAAAAGAAAGAAAATGCACGGTATGATCTTGTGCAGCGAACGCGATAGAGCATGCCTTGATTGTCGTTACTTACTGGGGCAGTGTGAGTACTTATGGATCCAGTGTGCCACTCTATCATGCTAACTGGCGATAGTGCTACACTACCTACAATCTCAGTACTTTTTGTGCACTATTGTTCATTAGGAGGGGAGGGCAGGGGAGGGCAGGAGAGGTTTTGGGAGCACCACATTTTTCTACCAGCATTGTGGCACAGTCGGTGCCGTAGGAGAAAAAGCACACAAATGTGAAAATCAAGAATACTTGCATGCTCCACACCAGGGTTACAGGTATCTTATTGTAGTATCTATTGTACTTATCGCCTTCCCTAATGAACAGTATTCCACAGGAAGTGCACCGCAATCTTCTATAGTTTCCTTATTTCTAACGATAACCTCTAACTCTCTACATTGAACTCAATCGAACTATATGTCAATGTTCCTGGTTACATACCACTGCTATCCAGCTCAAGGACCCTTCATACCGAAATCGTCCAACAATGTTCCTGTAATCCAAGTATCAACTTCCATCTTTCTCGCACTAGTCTCTGCCGCCCATGCCCAGTGGAATCAACTCTCGCCATTTCAGATTCCCTACTCCTTCGGAACTTTTGTTGTTTTCCAGTATCGACACGTCTTGGCACTTAGTGTTGCCACAGGTCATTCCCAATGAACGTTTCGTGATAAAGCATGAGAGAATTTAGTGGTTTAGCGTTCTGCTGCTTGGGAAGAGCAGACCCGAGTGATACTCGTGTTCCCATCAGCGCCAGGCCCGTAAAGCGTGTGATTCGAGTTGCTGTTATCAGAGATTCGCGTTAGCAGTCGGCTGTTGAAGCCAATGCAGTAGCCTGAAGCGATGATCCGAAGCAGACAGGTATTGCGTCTTGTTGACCGCCCGAAAAACTCTAAGAGGATAGCCATGTCATGTTCATGTTTGACCTCGAAGCTTGGTGGTTGTGCTTTTGTGTCATTTGCCGGCGATGGCGCTCAAGGACTTCAGTGATTCCCAAAGTTCGAGGCTAGGTCCAGTAGAATATTGTGCCTTGTGAGCTCCCAGTTGATACATTTTGTTTTTCGACCCACTTTCCCAGAGTCTTGTTTAGACCACCACGCCTTGTCGGGGGTTTCTCTTTACGAGCCATTGTTGCTTCAACCGGGCGAGCGAGGAGCGCGATCAAAGGTGTTGGCGAGTTGTTGTTGAGATCGCGGTGGATATGTCGTAGGAACTGAACTCCAATCAGACTATTGCTCACAGTCCATAAAATTAATACTTACATTCATTCACATCTATAATGCAGCAGAAAATTGAGGCCATAGACATAACCTCTAAGCCTGTCTTAAGGCTGAGGCTGTGCTTTTCATCTCCAATAAGGAGACTGCGTCTCTTGTCTCCAATGGGGAGGTTGTGTCTTTCGTCTCTAATGGGGAGGTTGTGCCTTTTCATCTTCAACTCTTGATGCAAGGCATAGAGAGATGAGCTCCTGATGGCAAGCCGAATGACTGGGCATAATCTCCTTCGAATAATGCTAGATTCGAATCGTGTCCGGGTAGTAGTCTAGAGCTGAGATGTAGCGGTGCGAAGTCTTTCCGGCACTCGAAAACATTTAGGGAGGTTGTGTCTTTCGGCTTGAGGTCTTACAGGTAGTGCCATTGGGCCGCGTACGATTTGCAAAGTTAGATACCGTATTCGTTAATAGGACATAGTCCTATAGAAGTTTAAGTGGGTCCACCCTCCCCGCCTTTCATCCTTCTCTATTTTACGGCTGTCTCCACCCCAAAAAGAAGGCTCGTAGTGGATAGAAAAAGTAGCCCTAATTTATAATGTGCTAGCTAGTGTAGGACATTAAAGTTAAATATAGTAAGTGCTGCTTCTATCTCTCTATGCTATAGCAGGTGCCGAAAAGAAGAAGTGATATATGCAAGGAACTATAGTTTATAGCGAATGCAAAAGCAATTTGTTTATAATAATCCAAACAGTGTTGCCTTATAGGTTCTACTGTCTAAGAAACGAAATACATAAGTGTTAAATGAGTGTGTCGTTTGCGTCCAAACGGGGGTGCAGCACATTGCATCCCTTGTAGCCATATCAACTTCCATCCTCTCTCCTCACCGCAACGTCTTAGTTACCACATACCCAAAACGTGAGCACATCATGAACGCCTCCCTTGCAGTTACTGCGATGTTGTTTAATGCTCTCACATTTGCCATACAAATCGCCATTTGTGTGATAAACCCCGAATTTATCGTTCCCACAGTTTTGAAGCTTGTCTATATATACATCAGCTAACTAGAAAGGTTTGCGGAGGAAAATAAAATACAACATACATTCGGTGTTGTCAATAGTAAACGGAATGTTGCACCTCTCTTGACCCGTGAGACTGATTGAGACATCGTTGGCGCAGGGATCAGTTCCGTACTGGTAGGCGATGTTGTGGTTGATTTCGCCATTGCGGAATTGCTGCCCGAGAGCGATGGAGGCGTTAGCGGCAGAGGCGCCGGCCAGAGCAGTGAGGAATACAGTAAGTTGCATAGTGACAAGTATGTTGAATGTTATTGATTGGTGATGGTAGTAGTGATAGTGATGGTAGTAGTGATAGTGATGGTAGTGATAGTGATGGAAATTGGATTGTTGCCGGGCAGGGAGGCTTTTATATAACTATGTTGGTAGGCTTGAACTCTTGTTTCCCTTTTTTCGTTTGTAATAGAATTCGTACAATGTTGTGCGATAGAACTCGTTCATTCCTTTGCGGCAGAACTTGTATACTCCTTTGCGGCAAAGAACTCGTATATTCATTCCTTTGCGGCAGAATTCGGCCAGCTACGTAACACAGGTACTACGCCTCGGTATAAATGAAGTGTAGATCTTTCAACAAAGCTAACTTCATATAGTACAAGTACAATTGTATATTGCTAAGCTTAGATGATATAAGCGTATAGAGTCAGGCAGTGATATCTATGTGATACCTGACCTATGGGCCTCGGTACGTGCATACCGCTACTTGAATGATACAGAATTGTATGCTTTTGTTTCACTAGGCTTCAGTGAGCAGTGTTAGTTTCTGAAGCAGTATAGATAGACCCTTTCCTGAAATGTCTCTAGGGCTTTCCTTATAGTAGCTACGAGACCGGGTAGTCCTTTGCTGGCCTAGTAAGTGGAGGGCCTAATTGAAGCTTGAAAACAGGTTATAATTTATACTTGAATCGCCGAAAGGAACATCATAGCAGCTTACTATATAGATTAGAATAGTGCCCCAGCCCGCAGTATAACCCCCCTCCTAATATTACCCCAGGTCCAAAGCTATTACCTGTATAGCGCTAGTATTATAAACTTAGTGCTTATATTGCCCTGATGCTCCTTATGCTAGATAGATAAAGACTTTTAATATCCTACGCCGCGTAGGGCATTATAATCTAGTGCTGCTATTTCCTATCTATTACAAAATTAGTATAAGCTCCCCTTGAGGCATAGCCCTCGATCTATAGCTATTATCTATATAGAAAATAGCTTACAACCCCATGGGGCACTATCCTAATCTGTACGGGGAGGAATATTTCGCTGTGCTCAAGGCATCAGTCTTGGCTTGCATCGATCGCCAAAGGAAGCCTCGTCTTGTGATGATACAGTAATGCGGCTCAGTCGGTTGTATACCGCATCCTTTGTCCTACGCACGTATAAATTACGATACGAAGTGTCCCCTCCTGAAAAGAAGACCCTCCTTGACATACGCCCCCTCCTTAACTATTCAGATGCTTGGCGCTAGTATTTAGAAGCCCTGTGCTTATACTATATATAGGTAGGAATAAGACTATATACTAGCATAATAAGGTCAAATCGGTAGGAAATGCAATAAGTAGTAATTATAGAAAGCCTACGATGTAAGTAAGAGTGAGTGTACCGCGATAGAAAAATTGGACGAAGAAAAGGGGGGAGTTTATATCCCACGTAGGAAGTCATTAGCCCCGCTTTAGCTATGCGCTCCCTCCCTAGCCAATCAAATGTACGCCGAGAAAGTTAGAAGCCCAGGGCTACTATCGCAATTTATACGGTAGAAATTTTATAGGGGAGCCTGGAATTGCTCTAGTGTGTTGTACAGCTCCCGTGCAACAGCTAATAGGTCACGAAGCTGACTACGCTCAGAATCATCGAGCATCCGTAATAAGAGCTTCTCTGAAGCCCTTCGTGGCTGTTTTCTCTATAGGATATTCTCGAAGCGAAAGAATATACGCCAGCTCTCGGACTTTTGGTAATTTCGATATAGTAGAGCACTTATAGTAAGCATAGTCGTCCCAGTATATGTATGATTAAAACTGTGATATGTGTGGTAACTTAATTTAGCCAGAGTAATAAGATATAGCAATGTAGCATATCCTCCCTAATCCGTCGGAAGAAAGTGCGTTAAGTGCTTTCTAAGGACGCAGAATTACTAGAATAAGAGAACTACGAGCCTCTAAAATGTTCCAGATCTAAATTGTCCTTTAACTATTATAAGTCTATTAGAGTCGGGTCTTTTGCTTAGAATATCAACTTTTTATAGATCAGGGTATAGATGTATTATTGTTCAGAAATAATAAGGTCTAAGATCTGTAGTATTTATAATTCTACTCATAGTATTTAACTTCCTATTTTGTTGAATTGTATTCTGTATACTTGTACTGCTGCGTGCTTATGCGGGCGGTACAGTAAAGGGGTAGCTCGCTTAGCACAAGAACTACTTTAGCAGGGAGAGATATAAGTAGAGCTTTCTCTCTCCCCTCCCTTTCTCTCTTTGATCAATCAAAGCTCTCACTTCCACTGCTTGATAATTACATTCTTTTATATCCGTCTAAAAGCTACCAAGTCTGGTTTTTAGCAAACACTACACTACCTTTCCAGCTCGGCATAAGTATAGCCGCTACTCCAGAATATGCTCAACTTCCCACAAGTATAGATCTTAGCGAGAAAGACAGGATTTTAATCTTCGTCATCCTACTCTTAAAAACAAGCATAGTCAAAAATCACTCCCTAAGCAGTCCATTCCAAAGCCGACAAATAGGTTTCGAAAACAAAATTCCGGCTCATACAATCCTCGGCCTTCCCATAGACTTTCCTACTTAGTATTACTCCGTACATAGAAACTCAAAACACGCGATTTAAACGGCATGCTGCTACAGTATAGCAGAGCAACCGAGTACTGTAGAATCGTCGTTGCCAAATAACACTTTGAAGCCAGCCTACCCCCTTCCTCATCTTCAACAGCCAAGGCTTCGATGATCTTATCCTTGGCTCAGATCTATAAAACAGGCGGCCAAACAACATCCCGAGGACTATCAGCTGCTTCATTACAGTAGAGTACTTGACCAGGTTAACGCGCTCTTGGAGCCGTATCCGGATCTGGATTCGGGGTCCTGGCTTAGTGCGTCCGCGTCTTTATATCCTTCGGGAGGTCCAACAAGACGTAAAAATCAATACCGATCAATCAATCAATCAAATCAATCAAAGATGCCATTCGGTGATAATGTATACTTGGCACTAATCTGCCAGAGTACTAATGGCAGCGTACCGTACCGTTCAAGAGAATACTAGTGTAACGAGTGCTGGACACTGTCACCGTGGCGGAAACAAAGTTGAAGAGTTGCTGTCGAATAAAATAAGATGATTTTTGTTGTCCTGTTTTTTCACAGAAGCTCCCTAGTATATCTATGTCTCTGCTACTCACTTAGATGGTGTTTTGACATGGCTGGTGTTGGGGTGGGGTGGGGTATGTAGGTATCAATTAGATGATTAGGGGGTTGGTATAAACATGATGAGGTGAGAAATATCGAATTGGTAGACTGATTTGATTTTGTGATAGTCCGTAGAGGCACTGGATGTTTTTGACATGTCGGGAATGGCGAGGAGGTCAAGTGGAAGGTGCAGCTGAAAGATGTGCTTGTAGTGTAATAGTTGAGAGGCTTTTAACGGATTGTAAGTTGTTGATGCATGGCTCTTTGTTTGAATTGATAGCGGTTGTAGCAATTCCTTAGCAAGGGTCTGATTAAATTGATGAATTGAGGGGCTCGCTCTCTCGCCACCTCTTTAGATCAATTTTAGAGTGAGAGGAGCTAATCTTTTGAGTATTCCATTTTCCTCCTTTCCATATATTCATAAACGTCAACGTAAATACACCCCACACAACCCTCAGCAGAAAGTCCAAATGGTATAACCCGCAAACGCCATGTCCTACTCCCTGCCCTATATACACTTTCCCCTCCGACCCCTTTTTCTATACGTCCAGCACCCAATCAATTATTTATGTTCCCATCCCCCTGAATGATATCCCTCCCTCATATACGACCCCCTGGCGTCTTCCACAATCAACATTTCTCATCCCCTCTCTCCCCATCTTCGAAACCAATCAGCCCGTCCTCCCGTCTCCCCACGCCCCTGTCCTCCTCCCTCCAGAGCATCCTCGCATACTCCCGCACCCAGAGCGCGCCCACACCCTGCAGACAATAAGCAGCAACCACGCCAGCAGCCAGCGCAAGCTGCGCCAGACCCACAACTCTGTAGCAGTCTTCCTCGGTCCACTTCCAGGTTATGCTTGTATCGAATGGCTCTTGTTGGAAGGCTGAAGTGGAGGTGGAGGTGGTGGAGGTTGAGGGAGAAGGAGGGGTTTGAGCGGTGAAGATGAGCGGGGTGGCGTAGGATGGTGTGGAAGAGGGCGTGCAGAAAGTGGTGGAAAGCGGGTGCAGG
>QGMG01000582.1:0-23596 GCA_007825325.1 Lachnellula cervina | reverse complement strand
CAACCCCTCCCCTCCCCCCTCGCACACTTCCACTCCATCCCCTGGTGCCACGCCCTCCTCACACACCGCAGCATCCTGCACACCGCCATCCCAGACCGCACGCCCATCGCGTCCACGGAATCCTCTCTCGTGCGCGAGACCCTCAACACATCGCGCACGGTAAAAGCATGTGTTACGTTTCTGCGGCATGTGAAGCCTGCCGGCGCTGGCACTGGTAGTAAAAAGGCGGCCATAGAAAGGGAAATGCAGGCTAGGGGTGAGGGAAAAGAGAATCCGTTCCTGGAGTATGGTGCGTTGGTTGATTTGGGGGAGGGCGTTAATGGGTATGCGGGGACGGCGCACGGGGGGTTTTTTGGGGTTGTGTTGGATGAGGTTATGGGGACTGCGGCGAATGCTCAGGCTAGTATGTTTTGTTTCTTTCTCTCTTTTTTTCTCTTGGGCTTTTATGACGCGCAATCTTTCCTTTGGGAGAGGAAGATTTTTGAGATAGGTGTAGCTAATTGGTCCACGTACGTGTAGAGCATGGAGCTTTAACAGCAGCGTTAACGGTCAGGTTTAAGAAACCGCTTTATACGCCTAGCGTTGTGGTAGTCGGAGGGAGAGTGGTGGAGAAGAAAGGCAGGAAGTTAAGTGTTAAGGGGAGTTTTGCAGATAGTGAGGGAAATGTACTTGCAGAGGCTGATGGGGTTTGGGTTATGGTCGATAGGGATGTTGGGAGATGGACTGATGCTAAGATGTAAGTGATTTGATGGATTATAAGTTAGATAGAGAATTTCGGAATTTTGGCTTTAGGTTTACATTATTCTTGGTCTGCATCTAGTATGTACGTACTATTGCAAGAGTCCAACCCCCCAAACACTTGTCCCGTCTCCAGCGAGACTCTATCCTTCTCCATGTGTCGCTTTTGTTCTTCGACAACCCAATCCCCTGCTCCCATCACAAACTTTCACCCTTGACCTTTCTGCTCTTCAACCCTTTCCCATCACGCCCACCCTTCCCACCCAAACCATCCCCGCCATCCCCCTCATCACTCCGTCTCCTCGGCCTCTTCCTCGGCCTCCCCTGATCCATTCCCACACCCATCTCAAAATCAACATCAACATTAACATCCCAATACTCAACCCTAAAATGATCCCTCATCCCCCTCGCAACCATAGCCCCCAGAACCGGCGTAATCGTATCCCTCCCACTCACCAGCGTGCTCGCCGCCGGAAACAGATGATTCGTCGGCACACCCTGCCACATGACACGGGAGTTAAACCCGTAGCGCCCGTGTCCGGATCCGCTCAGAAACATGTCGAGGATGCGGGAGTCGAGCGAGTCGGGTGTATCGTTGAAGTAGAGGGGGATGCATTCGTAGTGTTGGGCTTCGCTTTGGGAGTGCAGTTTGATGAGATGGATCAAGGCGTTGGTGGGGGCTGGGTGGTGTTTGTTAGATGGGTGTTTGGGGAGGGGTGGGAAGGAAAGGAAAGGAAAGGGATTCTTACCGAAGTAGGCTGGGTGCATGTGCGTTGGCATTGGCATTTGCTGGACTGGGGAAGGTGCTTGGTAGGGTACGGACTCGTTATTCCCTGTGGAATTGATATTCAGCATATGATATTCAGGGAATCTTCAGGGAGATATACACACATCCGGCTGGCATATTATGATATGGATTAGACCTTACTCGTCCATGTGCGGCGAGAAGAGGTGCTTCATAAGCCGCGTAGAGATCGGAATGTTGTCCTTCGAGATGGGATCTGAGATTCGTAATTGAATGCCCTGGCATCATGGAGGCGTTTTGCACCTGTCGGGGAAACCCTCCTCTTGAAATCGGTCTAGGTGCATTCGGTGGATACGGACTTTGTGTGTATGGCCGGTATTCGTATTGATTGGGCGCTTGCTGTTGTAATGCCGGGTTAACTGTCAAAGGGTTAGATTGGAAATAGTTACTTTTACAGCGAAGCCCACTTACTACGAAGTCTTTCATCTGGTAACGGAGCTGAATGCGGTCCATGGTGACCCAAGTTTGCTGTCGAAACTCGCAAGTGATCAGAAGCTGGATTACGAAGCTCACTACCAAGAGGTCCAGGTCTTGCTCTGGATGTTTGGGGTTGCATCTGAGACTGGACTGGCCGACTCGATATTGGTCTTGCCGGTGGTAGTTGTGCAAGTACCTCCTGGGCTTTAGGACTGGCTATGAGAACGTTAGTGTCAGACTCATCGAGACTGCAAGATTACAAACTTACTCAATCTTGGCACTTCAGCCCTAACTTGCGGAACCTGATGGTCCTTCGTTGGTTGGGATTCTCCGCCAGGATCCATCGTTGCATTTGGCGAAGACGTTGATCCTAATGTAGGAGTACCTATCAAGTCAGCAACTAACATTCGATGTTGAAATCTGTCCTACACACCTAAGGCAAGTTGATCTTGTGGGATATCAGGGCTTTGATGGAGAGGTTCAAGAGAGCTTGGTCCCGGAGGCTCTGGCACCACAGATAAATCATTATTGGCCATAATGAGAGGTTGCTGGGACATGTTGGTGATGAAGAAAAACTTTTCTTTCTCGCTCGTGTTTCTAGCTATATATAGACGCTACATGATAGATAGCGGTGACTGTGCGAAGTAATTTAAGGTTCATTCACATGAGTGGAAAATGAAAGGGTGAATGAAGGTTGCCTCCTGCAAAGCTTTCGATTCCAATCTTAATGTGAATTGATCATCTCGCCTATGAAAAGTTTTATTATTCATATAATATGACTCTTTGGATGAAGGCGCAATAGCTAGAGAATCATATGGAAGGTTCGGGTATGTGACTGTTGAACGTCGGTATAGAAATGTGGAAGGGCAAGGTGTTGTAAGTAACACCATTCTCGCTTGAACCGAGACAAGCCCCCTGTCATTCTTAATAAAAGGGGTCGCTACCCGAATCTCCTCCCAAAGCCCTGAACATCATCCTTCGATATCTTATCTGACAGAATGAATTGAGCCCCAAGCTCGTAAATTGGTTAGAACATTGAACAGATGCACTATACACTTGTGACATTGCAGGACTCCCAGTTTGTTTAGCGTTATCAGCTGTTCAAGTAACCAGCCAATAGGAAGCAAGGACACACACAAAACCTATAAAAGACTGGCAGGGACGGAAGCAAAGTATCTATGAGCAAGCTTCTATCCAGAATTCACCACTCACTTTTCCTTCTTATCAATCTTCTCGCCAAACCCAAAGCTACTGCTTCCGTTTTTCTGTCCCCCTACTTCTTACCCTCGCGATTTCCTGTCCACTTGAACGGCAAGATAACGCCATTCAATTCCAAGGACAGATTGCAGTATATTCTGCTTTGTGGCCAAGTAAGATTAGACAGCTCGATGTGAATGTGAGGAGCGGAAACAAAAACCAATAAAAGCAAATTGCAAAAGCGACCTCAACTAGATTGATCGGTTTAGCAAGCGCCGGCGATACTACCTATCAAACTATTGATGAGATTACACAGTGTGTTAAGAGAAAGGATATTATAACAGATCCGTATGTCAAAAGTGATGGAGATTTGAAATTGGATAGGATGCACTGTGAGAGGAGGTATGATGGTATCTACTGATACTCAAGTCAAAAAGAAATGATACACGGCACGGAAACTTTGAAGGGGTTAATGAGTGCAGGCGGCTATTTAAAAACCTGAACCACCAGCACCCACTGGTGAACTGGTAAGCGACTTTTCATGTGGATATATGTATATCCAGAGGACTCCCGATAATATTCACTGGTAGAGTGCTCTTGATAGCTCTTCTGAACCGCTATTCTTCTATGGCATGATACTTCCGTCAGTCACTAGATTTACTAGTGTTCAACGCTTCTGTCCATTCCACCGTCCACTGTTACATGTGTTAGAAGGCTAAGCTAGAAAACCCCACTTTATTGTGTAGGCGTAGAAAGTCTGATACAACATCAACACTCCCAGACTCCTCCACAAATTATGCTGTGGCTGAAGAAATCAGCCGCGCAGAGCCACTCACGTGCGTCCTGAAGCCGTATACTAATAACTTAAACGGTTCACGGACCTAGAGGTAAGTTGGTAACAAAGGATTATGTTCGTCGTACAGTGGATGGTGCTTACCACTATACTGGCATACGCTCCATGATGCCACGTGCCATGGGTGGCGTAGTGGACAACAGATTTCGCGTCTAGGTATGGTTGCTCTAAACTCCGCGTGTGTGATGCAAGTATGCCCCTGGAGCCAACCGCAAACCCCTAAGCAGTCGTCTATGGGGTTGCCGAGCTAGGCGCTAGCCTCATCAAAGAAGACATACTGCGAGTCGAGGCTGCATTCGGATTAGTCTATTGTGCTCCACGGGCAGGTAGAAAGATACTAACATGGGAAGACTACTAGAATTTACTACCGTATAAATTGGGATAGTGCCCCTAGGGATCTACCTAAGCAGCACTAGATTATAATGTGCTAAGCGGCGTAGGGTATTAAAAGTTAATTATATTAAGTACTGCCTTTATCTATCTAGTATAAGAAGCTTTAGAATACTAGCGCTATACAGGTAATAACTATGGACCTGGTGTGATATTTAAGGGTGGGGACTAGGTACAGTGCGGGGTGGGGCACTGTCCCAGTTTATACGGTATTAAACATTATTTGGAGCTTGCTTGACGACTGAGTACAAGACAGAGAAAACCGTATAGAAGACTGTGGCACGGTCACCACTGACTTTAATGTTTACTCCTACTTCCTATTTAGGAGTCCCTGCTGATGTCAGAAGCATAAGTTCTTCCAAAGTGTTTCATTCCAAACCATCTTTCCTGGTATGCATGAGAGGATCTAACTAGAGCGCATCTCGCTTCCTTGTGGGGCTTTCACATGGATATGCAGCGGCCTGGGAGAGAAACTTTCACAAAGCTCGCCTTCTCTTCATGTTATTGCAGCTAGGTCTTTTAAACCAGGGTGACCTACTCCATAGTTGTGTGTGTAAGAAAATATACTGTATTTGCCTTTTATCAATTGAAGTCTCAGCGTGTCTTTGAGTTAAGTTGAGTTAAGTCAGGGAGCTTATCCTCAAATCAGTTCAACTCATCTTAAGCTCTAAAAGCGCATACTCAATTCTTTTTATATTAATTATACTTAAATACTCAAGGTTCCTTCGCTGCTTGATTGCTAGCTCACTCTCATTTTCAAACAATTCGACAAGACTGAAAGAAGATAAGAGCTAGCTATGTAGTGTAAGGCCGTTCAGGACCCATTCACGAGCCAGTACAACCAGTATGAAAGCCAAGCGAGTTTGTCCCTGCCGACGGCTGCACCACATTCGCATTGCTGAAGCAGCCATTGAGAATAGATTTGTTTCCTGAACAGGCCTGGCCATTCCAGTATGCTACATGGGCATTATCGAGCAGGGTGACGACCATGCACTGACAATTGGCAGCGTTAATGCATGGCTGGTTAGAGGAAAAGCCGCTAACGCTGTGGCCGGTTGACTGGCCTGAACAGTTTGTCTGTGTCCAGCATGTTAAGGATATGCTAGAAGATCGTTTTTCGAGGCGGTTGAGAGCTTCTGTGGCGGGGTTTGGGGTGCGGCGGTCGTAGATGATCACGGCTGTATGCAAACTTAATCAGTACTGCGTTCTTTGGGGGTACAGTAGGGATACGTACGAGCTGGGGCTGCGTCCGGGACGGGAATAGAACAAGCGGTCGAGAACAAGACTGCAGTGGCGAAGAGCCTGCCGAAGGATGTGAATTGAACCATTTTGAGAATGTTTGTTATTTCAAACGATTGGCGGAGCCTTGAGCAGAGGATTTGGTATCTTGTAGGTCAAGAAGATGAAGTGCGTTGGCAGCCATGGAAAACAAAGAGAAACAAAGACATTTATATTCTCGGGAAGCTCTTAGCAAGTGTCAGGCATAGTCAAGAAGGGAAGTGTGCCTGCGACCCCGCTTTACGCCTCTACGCAGTGTTACCTCAACGAAAGGAGAAGGAGAGTAACACCTCAATCGCCCGTTCCGCACTAAGACTTACTTTAAATTCCTAAAAGTCTTTACTATTTTTAAACCACGTCGTTTTGTTACTACCAGCTTGGTGCTCTTCTTTTCGGCCTCCTAGTAAACAACAAGAAAGGCATTTCATAGTGCAAAACCACACTTGATAAAAATAGATGAATGTGTAAGCAACTCTAGTAATCAATCTTGGTGCGCTTAAGATGTAAAGCTCAGGAAAAAATAAGGTAAGAATATTGACAAGGTGCATAGCTTGGCATGCATATTTTCTTAATACAGTAGCAGACCTCTATCTTAGTGGCTCACTCGGGAATTCTTAGATCCTTAGATCCTCGTACTACTGAACAGGCAAAATATTACTAATGAGTTGTGCATATATGCTGCGCGGGGCTTAGGCCTCGTTCGCTTTAGTGTTTTGAGTCAAATATCTTTGAATCAAATTCTTTAGGTCAGAGATCTTTGATCTAAAGCACTATAAGTATAATAACTTTTTAATTATTTCTTATTTTTTACTCATAATATTACTTTAGTAATTAGTCTATATACTATACTAGAGAATATATAGGATTACTATAATATAAGGGTTGCTATTATAGGGGTAATATAAATAGTAGTAGAAATGTGTATTCTACGCTAGTCTTTTAGCGCTCTTTAGGGTTTTGGATTTTTCAAAAGCAACTTCAAGCTGCTTTAACTCAAAGAAGCGCATAGATGTTTTTTGTATATAGTCACAGAAGTCGTTTTGGGTCACAGATTCTATGAGTCAAATAGTATTTGGTAATTATTCCTTTGAGCTACAGAAATCGCGATATTTGACACAGATATAAACGTGGACCGAACGGGGCCTTACTACGCAGCAACTCTCTGGCGAGCACTCCCAGTGGCCATTGGTTCACTATGTATTTCAAGAACGATGCTTTTATTATAATAAAAGTGGCCGAGCTACATAATGCTCTCGTGGAGTTCCAGGTCCATATCAAAGATAGTGACTTCAAGACGCAGTGCATATTTCAGCCACATTCGCATTTCGCATTAAACTGATTGTAAAGGATATTTCATTTATAATAGCAATCAGACGGAATGAAAAAGCATAATGATATCTCTAGAGCATTAGTACATCTTGTTTGTAATCAAATATGCACGGACATTTCGAAATACTGTATAAGTTGAGATAGTACCCCTAGCGCTCTAAGCAGCACTAGATTATAATGTGCCACGCCGCGTAGGACATTAAAAGTCAACTATAGTGAGTGCCGCCTTTACTAAGCCAGTATACGAAGTGTTAGGGCAATAGTATTATAAGTCCTAGGCTTATGATACTAGCGCTATACAGGTAATAGCTTTGGTTCTAGGGTAATAATAAAGGGGGGCTGGGGCACTATCGCAATTTATACGGTATATACAGGCGAAATAAGCGAGGGGGTCAATGCACCTAATTAAGGGGGGTCGTTTAATCTTAAACAAACACTTCAAATACTGCGCTGCTGCTACAAAAGCAAGAAATATCCAGATATGATACACTGTAATTGATTAAAAAAGGTTGTTACTGAGGAAATAACTAGGAAACTAGAAATAAATTCACAACACTTTAACTATATCCTATGTTGAATGTTCTCATATATATTCCACGCAGTATTCAAACATTAACAAAAGACAATTAAAGTTACAGAATAGTCTTATCAGCACTGGACACGCTTCTAGTTCCCTTCCCAACCCATCACTTTCAGCAGCATCATTCATCCGCAAATCTCTTTGGTGCAACTCTCTGGCGTCTACTCCGACGAAGGTTCGGTTGCGGCTCAGGAGTCGGGGCGCTCTCCTTCGTAAAAGCGACTTCTACAGAAGTATGCGTGCCCGTAAACTTCGTGGGTGAATACATGTAGGCTGTCGGCGCCTGAAATGCTTCGTCTTCGACATGCTCAACAGTGGGTTTAAGAGGCGGCGAATGCCGAGACTCACTTTCTTTCAAGAAGTGTTCGGTGGATTTTTCATATTCGTCACCAGGGAACGCTAGGTCTAGACTATACGAGGCAGATTCCTCGGATTTGGGGAGCAGTTTAGTGGACCAAGTGGATGAATCAGAATCAGAATCAGAAGCGTACTTCGCAGAACTTAAATCTAATGTTCCTGGTTTTCTGCTGCGTGTGGTTGGAAGTGGTACAGATTCCGGAAATTTAGTAGGGGTTGTATTACCTCCAGATGTCTCTAAGTCAAACTCATCAATCAGAATCTCTCTCTCAAGTTCATCTGGAAGTGTAGCCAATTGAGATTCGGAATGCTCTGTATCGTTCGCATCGGATGCCTCCAACATATTCTGAAATTCCACGTCGACTTCGGAGTCGGGAGTTGCCGGGACTGCAGTGAGATCTTCATGCTGTTTTGCTTTAGATCCTCGGGGTGAAGGCAGAGGTAGTCCCGTGCGAGGGTGGCGTTTGAAATTCTCTCTATACTGTGGGCGCTTTTTGACGGGCTTGAGATTTCCTCCTGGGAACGTCATGCTGACAACTCGACAAGTTCGATGACCTCGGAACAAATGACGCTTTACACATTTTTCATCTTAGGGAGGGCCCCATTTATGATCGAAAATTTATCTCTTTGTTATGTGTTTGGACTTGATTCTTTCTGATCAATCAAAAACGTATTTCTTTGACGATGGTAAAAAAGAAAGCCGGGTCTTTGTTGGATTTTACTTTATGGCCACCAAATGTTAAGTAGTATTTGGGCCCAAACTTAGCATAGATATTTAGAAAGTTTAGCCGTAAAATAAAACTCTGCACTGTTGCGGATGGTGACGGAGGAGACTCAATACAGTGCCAGAGAACAGTCTTACAAGACCGTTGTGAATAGTGCATAGCTAAAAAGCATTTGAATTACAGGACTATGAATGTTTTGCAGCTCCAGCTGCTGTGACAAAGAGTTCTTGAGAGTGGTCAAATTATCCGTTTAAAGAAACAATATGGTCGAAGAATATTAGGCTTGAATATAAGAGAAATAACGTCCGCCTCTTCCCTTCAATTGAGAATGTTAGAGCAAAGCCGTGAAGAGTTTAATACATGTCCACTAGCAAAGAACCGCTTCGACGCCTGGCTCCCTAGGTATTTCCCATTCATAACCTATGCAAAATGTCTCTATATCAATGATAAATCGAATATTACACTGAGCTCTTCAGTTAAATCCCCCGGGGTTTACCTAGTAGGATAGATATCCTATAGATAAAATATCCTCGCGTCTAATTGACTATCGACATTGGGCGAGTATCACCCCACGTTTTTTGGAGGCTCCAGGCTACGGACTCCCCAATTTGCGAGCTTCCAATCGACGCAAAGCATCCGCTAGGAAGGACCCCCATTGGAATAGAAGGCTCTTTCGATTGAAATGTGTTCCAATTCCAATTCCGCAATAGGACATTCTTCCTGAGTATGTCTAACATGCTAGTCCCGCCCTCAAACCTCTCCCTCGTCCATACAGTGAACATTAACTCCTGATCAATAACTGAGGTATCCGCTTCGTGTGCCAAGAGGAGCTCAACTGCCTTTACGTTGTTGTGTAAAATGCAACTGTATAACACAGTGCGTTCTCTCCCTTGCAACGCCGGATCAGAAAATGCTTGGGCTTCTTGGTTTGCTCCATTTTCCAACAGAATTCTTGCTAGAGAAAGCGCAGCGTCTTCGGATATATGTTCCTGGGGTTGGTCCCGTAGCACCCAACTCAAAAGCGTTCTGAACAACGATTCATGTTCATGGAGCATCAGGAAGGGTATGTCGACAGGGCACCCTAGCTTGATCAAATGTCGGAGCATAGACTCTCGACTAGAAAGAGACGAAGAAAGACGCTGGCCAGTTGCGGCTAGTTGGAATAGATGCCCCTGGTCTGAATCAGCCCAATAGCCAGGCTTGAGCTCGTTTTCAACCAAAGCTTTCAAGTCCGCAGATATAGCATAACCTATGAAAAAATCGAAAGGCTTTATGGGGTGCAGAACCCCCTGTCTGGGCAAACATGACAAAGCCCAATCTTTAAATCGATATATGCTATTTGGTGGATCGGATTCTAGCATGGAATGAAAAAGTCCGCTGATTTGAGACACATCCACGGAGGTACATGTTTCAACCCGGAAAGCATATTCGAGCATAGTTCGACTGAGTTCATGAGCCCACACAGTTTTGCCGTAGCGTATTGCGCAAAGGAGTAGGTAATAATATACACTCTCATACACAAAATCAGAGCTACTCGGACGTAACCCAAGATTGTGATCGTTCTTAGCAACGAAATCCTTAACGGTCTGGTGGATGAACTGAACGGCGACTGCGGTGCGACCTGACTGCTCTGTAAATATATTAGATCATCTGCATAGAACAGGTTGGCCGGAGTCATCGAACAAACCTTGGGGTGAAGCAAACGATTCGTTTCCGAACCCGTACGGTGTCTTTGTCGTTAGATCCTTAGAATCAATCTCTATAGTCTCTAGAAGACCCCCGCTTCTGCTAATCAGCTGGCGAAACATTTCTGCTTCGGATGAATCGTAGTGTTCCCCCAATTTGATAATAGAAGTGCATCTGATAAATGTTTGAAGCGGGAGTGGTGAAGGACTACAAAGCGCAATTTGTAGCATAATATAAGCCTCCTCGGTATATTCGGGCTCGATTCTCTCGAGTGTATGTCGATACAGATCACCCAGTTCTTCCGGCATATCGGAAACTTTTTCTTCCAATAGTGATAGTGCTGTTCCATCGCGGACACCCTTAGCAAGTTCGTCAACGACAATTCGGACCCAAATGAAGACTCCGTGGGCTTTTGCAGTGACATGTTCTGCGAGTTGGGCAAGCTTTGAAGAGAAAGTAGAATCGTTGTCCTCTCCCACACCTTTCGATGGCTCCAATAGTCGTTTCGTGGTATACGATTGAATATCACCGGCGGTGTATTCATGTATTGCAAACTGGGGACAAGTTCTAAATTGTTGCCCAAAAATGTTCCATGTTCGACTTGCGACGCATATTTTGATCCTGACGTTTTGTTCATCCGCACCTGCAAGTAGCTTATAAATGAAAGCGGCAAGTTGGGCATTGTCCCCATCGTGCTCGTCAAGAGCATCCAAGAAGATACACATTCGAAGGGGCACCTTTCGCTGTGCCGTGATAGCCAGCCATGCTTGGCAGAGTGAGTCAAATGTCCAGACTGGAGTCGATGTTTGTTGTAACTTCACAAGATCAGAGTATATAGGATGGATATATTCCACAAGAGTCCAAGGATCTGGTGCCTGTGATAAGAGTTGGTGCAGAACCGCCTGGAGCATGCCTTCCATGGATTTCTGGATGTGGGAACCACGGTCGTGGAAGAAGAAACCGAGTATAGCCCACTCTATAGGACCTGAAACATATCTTAGACAGTCTTGAGTTCTTTGGTCTCGCATTGCGAATCAGCAGTTCTATTCTAAGAGATTTAGTAAGAGGGCACGAGAATAGTTATGTAAAAATGTAATAGAGAGTGGATTTTATCGATGTGATGGTTGCAAGTACGTACGAACCAGAACACTAATATAGAATGAAACCTTGAGGCAAAACAACTAAACTCATCACATGTACTTGCTAGACATTTATAGTGAAGTGATGAGAGTGACGACTGAATTATGTGTCAACTAGCTAGCGTAAACTTATCATCGTCGCCTTTCTCACACTCGGATTTCTTATTCATAGAGCCTACTTGCAGCAATTCTTGATTCTTGCGTATAAGCAGTGCTTTGTTTGCTTTGGACAAAGGCTCTGGATGCACCGCTTTCGCGGTCGCTGGTCATACAAGTATAACCCAGAACCCTGCAGTTCTACAAGCAGAACGAGAAGGAGAAGAAAAGCAACATTAACTACATTTTAAACCACTGTATTGATAGATTATAAACCCACCTGATGGTTTATAACCCGCAATATACTTTAATCTCACCCAAACCTTCAATAGCTCGCTAAAGCCCCTTACTATAACCACCCCACATATACCTTGTCCTCCAAAAGCTCAACTGAATTCAAACAACTCAATAGCAAAAGACTACGCACGGATCTAACATTCTAACATATCTAGTGAGTTCCACTAATAACTCTATACGTTTCTCAAAAAGCGGAAATTCATAATAGAATAGCACTTAAACTTAAACCTCAAGAAGAAAAAACCCAAAATTCACTTCAAAAAAATAGACCTCCCATGAAAAATGCGAATTATATAATTAAGTGAACAATACCAACTGCTTAAGAACAAAACATTCTCCAAGCACCTCCTTCTCTTCTGTTCTCACTCAACAAGCACAACAAAAGTCTTTCACTTGCGTCCCACCAGCCAAGCCTCTCAATTCAATCTCAATACCCACCCACCCAACTTGCATGCATTCATTCCCTTGATGTGCAGGAAAAAACAGCTCACGAACACTCCCATTGTCCCAGCACAGACTAGAAACATCAATACCCACATTTTGGAAAACTGGAGGAAGGAAGAACAATATCGATCTGAATTTTTGGCACACCGACTAACAGCTATTCACATAAAGAAAGTCGTCTCCACACTTACACTCACGCTCACGCCCAAGTCCACACCTACATCTCCATCCCCACAGGCATATAAACTGCAACAACAGAAACAACAAACCCAGCACACCTCCAAGGTTAAGCCCAAGATGGACGATCACGACGAGTCTCAAGTGCCCCAGGAAGGTTGGAATACAGGGGATGTGATGGCGCACCTGCAACGTACCAGTACCCCCACGATGCCGCGAGGTCTCGGAGGTATAATGATAGCACGCGAAGATACCAGCAGACGCGACCAAGAGCAAGAGCAAGAGCAAGATCTACCACCACGTGCAACTTTCTACACCATCCAACCGCCGCCGCCCACCCGCCCACGAACTCCATCCTCCATCGCAGCCCAGGACCAAACACCACCTACTGCTTTCTACGCCTCGACGCCGACGCCTGCTGCGCGCCTGACGGCCATTTCCATGGACCCGGAGCTGAGCAAGCGGCAGAAGAAACGGCATTTGAAGAAACAGCGCAAGAGGAACTTCTTGTTGGGCGATGAGCCTGAGCCCGAGTCGGCGCCGGCGCCGGAACCGAAGATGTATAATGCGACCAACACGGATGATTTTCCTCTTCTGGGTTCAAGCCCTCCACCTCCATCTCGGCGTACTCTGGCAGAGAATGTAGCGACGCGGGGAGAGACACGGCGTATAGCCTTGGTATCAAACAAGATGGATGGCCATGCGTCTCCGCTACAGATACACAGACACCGCCGCGGGCAGACGGCTTCCACTTCCACGTCCACGTCCGCCTCCATCTTTACTTCCGCGCACCCACCCACGCATCCAGCAGCCATGAGGATGAACCCCCCAAGACGCCCTTCCCATACCCGCCCCGTCTCCGCCTCCACTGCCGCACATGCGGCCGGATCCTCAAGATCCTGGGTCTCAGGCCCAAGCGCATTGAAAGATAAGTTTGACCGCATCCAGAAAAACGCAAGCCATCTGGGACTGCTGAATTCGAATGTCTTTCCGCAGACTGTAGGCGAGTACGCCAGGCATTTGGCCGAGGTGAAACAGGAGGGTATTGTGGCAGAGCAAAAGAAGATTGGGAGGATGCTGCAGGAGAGGCGGGAGGCGAGTTTGAGGGAGAAGAGGGATTTGCTGGTATTGGGGAGGTATGGTGTGGAGGTTTTGGAAAGAGACGGGGCTGGTGAAAGTGAAAGCGGAGGGAAGTATCAGGCGTCTAAAAATACTGGAGATGGTATAGAGAGTGCGTTCACGACGGGGGTTTGGAGTACGGAAACCCCAAACGGGCTTCGGAACGAGCGATCTGATTTCAGCAAAGGCGACATCAGCTTGCCAGTCGACGAGACGACACTCTGGCACCCCTCATACGAACAGCGCCCTGAAAAAAACGGTGGGTCGCGGCACCTGAGCCGTGCAGCATGGCCGGATCAGAATGAGTTGAAAGCCGAGGGGGAGATGCGTGCCAGGATTTTCGGAGAGAGGAGACTGCCGTTGCCCAGGCTGTATCGGTTTAGTGAGGATGCGTTCGCGAATAGGTTTGAGAAAGGCGCTACGCTGGAGGAGCTGGAGAATGTTAAGGAAGAGGATATTCCATGGTTTGAGAGGGATCTGGTGAACTTTACAGGGCTGGATATTTTGGAGAGTATTGAGAGGGAGAGGGTTTCGCAAGCCAGGACCTGGACGCACGAGGGGGTTAGTACGCCGACGATGGATCAGAGTTATGGGGGATCGAGGAGACAGTCTAGCCATAGCCCTAGAGAAACGGGTTTGGTTCGAGGCGGAGGTGACCCCAGAGATATGACTTCGATAATGGGTGGTGGTGGAATGAATTCGCCTGGTTACGCGGTGGATGCTCTGACAGCCAGCTTCGCCTCTATGAGCAGCCCAGAATTCAGGGGTCATGGGGCCCAGAGAAGGGTAGAGCCCTCCAGAGAACACAGATCGATCAGCGGCTCACAGGCTGGGCGATCCCCTTGGGGCGGTAGAGAGGAAGAATTATCAGAGATGTACCGCCAGTATATCCATGCCGAAAGACATACTCCTCCTAGCAACCTTCAGTCCCAATTCGGCATGCCCAACGAACCCAACTATGAATCCTTGGCTTGGGGAGCAGATGGATATGGAGACGGAAAGTCACCCCCGCCAGGCGGCTGGAAATTTGACGAGCAGTATTTGAAGGAGAGGGGATGGGATGATATCTTGAAGGAACTGTGAGAAGTATTCCCAGGAACTGTGAGGAGTATTCCACACGGGGTACTGTTCCCGGGTCTTTGTCATAAGCAATCCTGATGCATCTGAAATGGATGTCGGACCTTGGAAAGTCTGTCTCTTGGTGAAGGCATTATCTGGCACCTGGCACGACATTTCTGACTGCGTTTGTAGTTTTCCACTAGGAATTACCAGGCGCCAATCCCCGCATTTAGCATAGAAAGTTTCTGAATACACAGCGTTGAACCTATCTCGATTCCAAAGTGAAATACAAATCTCAAGCACAACACGCGACGCGATAAAAACTACAAAATCAATTAATAGTGTAAGCCGCTCCATTTATTCATCTAGCTCCCTTCAGTTGCTACAGCTTCCGGTGTTTGACGTTACTATAAGGAGCAGTTGCTCCAGTCGAAATATCTGATGAAAGGTTAAAAGAAGTAGAGTGAGGTAGCCTGGAAAACATCCTTGCCTATCACTAGTGTCCAGATCACGGGACTGAAACAAGCAATTCCAGAAAAAGACTTGTCGTCGCATCCATTGCAATTTAGTATCAATATACGATTCCCTTATCCATATGAGGTAGAATCTCCTTTACACATAAAGTTTTGAAATAGTTCTACAACAGATGGTTTTAAGAGCTTGCATAACAAATCTATTTAACCACACGGAGTACTCTTATCGCGATAAGGCCCCCTTGCCCTACCTGCCTGCCTCTTCGGAATCCTCCATCCATATCAGCATATCAGCATATCAGCATATCAGCAAACAAAATCCCCACCTCACTTCGCCCTTCACCAAGCCTTCATCAAGCGGTGTGACATGCAAATGCAAAAGCAAATGCCAACGCTCCCTTCTACGCTCCCTCCCGTCTCCTATGCATCTATCTTCCCGTGCGTGCACAGCCAACAAACACCACGGCCCGCGTCTACTGTACCATTTATAAGGTAGGTAGGTAGGTATCTAGGGAGGTCAGGCACGATACCTGCGATAAGAGAGTGAATAGGTGAGGAGACGAGAGAGCTACTGTAGCAAAGGAGAGAAAGATGTTGGGAGTGAAAGCAGAGCCGGTGGTGGTGAGGAATAAGGAGGATATGTATAGGAAGACGAATGTATGTATGTATTTACGTTTGTTGTTATTTTACATATTTGTTATCTTTGTCTCAGGTATTAGTCATTAGTCAGGCGTTTGTTTCTTGGTGTTGCTATTATTCTCTGTGTTCTATTTTGTTCGTTCGTGCGTACATGCGTGCGTGGTGCGTGGTTGAGGTTCAAATAATCAGCTGTTGAGATACACGTGCTTGTGGCGGTGAAGACTCCCGTGCTTATTGCCGTGCCTTACTTGTCTTGTCTTGTACCTTGGGTAGTTTCGGCCAGATGGAATATAGTGATGCCACAGATGCAGGAAGCTCGGGAAGAGTGTCAGGAACCCGAGGTTGAAGAAGTCTTTCAGTCATCCAACCTCTGATTGGTTGGTCTGTTTATACTACCATAATTGCTGGCTTTGGCTATGAAAGAGAGAGAAATAGCTTTCTTGATCAGTCTCTTCTTTGTTTCCAGTGAAAGAGGAAAGAAGTCTCGCGGTACCTTCCAGGAAAGTACTTTCTGGAAGCTGCACTACGCTGCTACGCTGCACCGCGGAACAGGCTTGCATGACCCTGAAAAACTAGATGCTGAAGTATCGTGCAGTGCATGAAGGAGAAAAAGAGAAAACCCACAATTAGGTCTAGACATTCTCTTCAATGGGGAGAATAGACGGATTACGAGTAATTGAAGCAGTTACACGTTGAATGCGTACTACATTTCATATATATATATAATACTCTATGCCTCTATTTCAGTAAAAGGAGGGGCAGTTCTTGGTGTGCGGGGTCTATCCGATTGCAAGGATTACAGTATTCCCTACCCGAGAAATACCTAATCTACGTACCTTGCACCTGCAAATAATGCTTCTTTCTCTTCGGCACACCCCACAACACCCAACACCACCACTTCTCTTTCATGACCACAGAATGCATTCAGATCAATGACTGCCGCATGATCAAACAACATCCTATCGACTTTACCCTCCTCTGAAATCTGCCGAGACGTTGCCAATTCACCCACCCGTCCATCTGGCACTCTCGAGTTGCACCCGTCCACAGCCGTTTCTTCCCGCTCCGCATTCTGTCCCCTCTACACCTCACGCGACCCCCTCCAAAAGCTTTCTTACACGTCTTCCCTCTTGTTTGGGCATCTCTTCTACCTTCAATCTTTGCCTTCGAAACCTTCCTCAACACTGCCCAGCATGGAGATGGCGCGACCCAGAAAGACTAACGGTGTGGGTGTCCAGGTGGAAGATACACAGATCTGTGTAGTGATGGTTGGACTACCAGCTCGCGGGAAATCTCTCATTGCACAAAAAGGTACGAATTGGCAACATTGTGCCCGCCCGTCCTCTTCGCAGATCCATGGCTAATATTCTGCGTCCAGCTCAACGCTACCTTGCATGGCTGTCCATCGACGCCCAGGTCTTCAATGTGGGAAACTACCGTCGCAAGGAAACCGCACATCCCACCGCCGAATTCTTCGATACGAGCAATGTAGAGGGAGAACGTATGCGCCGGGCTGCCGCAGAAGCTGCTGTGAATGATATGATTGCCTGGTTTAAAAAAGGTGGGCTGATTGGCATTCTGGATGCTACGAATTCTACAAAGGACCGTAGGCGCTGGATCTCCGACGCCATGGACGAGCATGGTATTGAGACGTTATACGTGGAGAGTAAATGCGACGATGAAGACCTCATAATGAGCAATATCCTCGAAGTCAAGACCACGTCTCCGGACTACATTGGACAGGATCCAGAAGAGGCGGCGCAGGACTTCCGCAATCGAATTCGGAATTACGAGAGGGTGTATGAAACGATTGACAAGGACGAGAGTGATCTCACGTATCTGAAGATTATGGATGTTGGAAAACGAGTTATTATCAATCGTATTCAGGACTATCTACAAAGTCGCGTGGTTTATTACCTGATGAACCTTCACATCAAGCCCCGCTCTATCTGGCTCTCGCGGGTGCGTTATTAGTACCCTCGAAATCAAGCAAATACTAATTGCCTGTTTAGCATGGAGAATCAGAGTACAATCTTGGTGGTCAGATTGGTGGTGATGCCGACCTCTCGCCCCGGGGTCATGAATATGCCAAACTTCTTCCAGAGCTTGTCCGGAGATCAGTTGGTGTACGCACGATCAATTCCTCACATTCCCACAGATCTAGTACTGACTTTGACCAGGACGATCGACCCCTAACTGTCTGGACCTCAACCCTCAAACGCACCATTCAAACCGCCCGATACCTTCCTAAGAACTATAACCAACTGCAATGGAAAGCCCTTGATGAACTCGACTCTGGAGTCTGCGATGGTATGACCTACCAAGAAATCGCAGAAGCCTACCCCGAAGACTTCGCCGCCCGAGACGAAGATAAATACAACTACCGCTACCGTGGCGGCGAATCGTTCGTCCCCCACATCCACACCCCACTTCTACCCCACTAACAGCACCCACAGATACCGAGACGTAGTAATCCGCCTCGAGCCCATCATCATGGAACTCGAGCGATCCGAAGACATCCTCATCGTAACGCACCAAGCCGTCCTGCGCTGCATCTACGCCTACTTCATGAAAAAAGATCAGAGCAAATCGCCCTGGCTAGCCGTCCCCCTTCACACTCTGATCAAGCTTACGCCTAGAGCGTATGGTACTATTGAGGAGTATGCGAGTTCGGGCATTGACGCCGTTAGTACGTGGAGAGGCCAGGGGAGTGTGGCACAACATGAGGAGCCCCCTGTCGGGGCAAAGGGGATTATTGGGAATGCGGCTGTGGAGAATACTCCCTGAGCCCGAGGCCTGGGGTATTCTTATGAAGTCACTTTTTACGAAATGGATACGATGGTTTTATGATACTTGCATAGCGATGTGGCGTTCTGCGGGCGGACGGCTTCTTGGTTTTGGGATATATGATTCTGTTATGATTATTATGGCATACATACTCCGCTTTGTGTATAAGGGAATACGCACTTCTTCCCTCAAGCTGCTGGGAAGAATCATATCTATGCTTTTCTCAGCACTTATCACGTGACCACTTAATCTCGCCCCAAAGCGAAGCTCCTGTAAAGAATACCCCTACCTTCATCCGCTACTTGACGAAGCACTCCGGCTTTAGACTTGGAAGAAAGTACGCTGCTCAGATCAAGGGTGCTGAGACGTATCCTGGGGAAGAATCTGCATAGCTAAGTATATTATAGTTCTCTGTGCTATACGATGAAGGAGGAGTCGATACTGCGAACTGCCATATAACTTTATTTTTTCGTGCATCGCATGAATAATTCTACATATTCCATATATTCCATACACCAAGGTTGAACTTTCAACTCGCCTTTCAAGGCTCAATCTCTTGCCCTAGTCGAAGAAATGAATATACGGTTCGAAGCCTCCCTCGACTCCAACTAAATGATAGATAATAACCTGCGACACTATCCAAAAGAACGCCGGAATGAGTCTTCTCGTCTTCTTTAGCAAACCCCATTGGTATCACTCGCGTTCGTCCTCGGCTTTATTCGGGTGTCTAGAATGCTTGCTTGCTGCAGAGGAAGAGAAAAGCTCGATCGGTGACCTTGGCTATTTGGTACTTTGTGCATATAAATGGAAACTATTTACCGCGGGAGGTCTGATAAGAATGCAGACTCGATAGGATAAAACAGGTTGATTCAACCTTGGAAAAACTTGTCACGCCATATTTCGGGTACTGCATTTTGTACAATCAGAGAAGTTGGTTTCTCTTCCATTGATTGGAAAGGATGTCACCCCCATCTCAGGAGAGGGGAGGGGTTTCTGTTGGTATCACAGGGTGATCACTATTCTCTCATTCGTACGTACTGTGTAGCATTATAATGATTCCTATTAGTGGTTTCATTAATGCATGAGGGGGAGGTTCTAGCTATACTGCGGAAGCTGGAAGGATATGCCTTCTAGCTGCTTAGTCAGCCTGCATAAGGTTATATGACCATTGCGCGCGGCACTATAGTCCCCTTATAATATTTGTCCCGACACTAGCAACTTCTCTTTTATACCGTAGCTACTATAGGGATAAGCAATGTAATAATATTAATAACCTCTATACCTACTACTACCATTGCAATATAGGCCTCGCTAGTTCTAATATTAATATAGCTAAAATAAGTAGCAGCACTATTAAGATCACAAGATATAAGAAATCTTCTAAAATTGTACTAATTGCGCTAGTAGCCGCAACTAATAAGCAACTAATAAGAATAGTATTCTTAGATTACTTAGTTGCACTATATAGAATTGTTACAAAATATAGAGCTTTGCAAATAGGACTATAGCAAAAGGTTTTAGTACAGTTCTATATAAGGCTCTAGTTATAATCCTTTATATGTATCTCTCTTCACCTATCTCTCTATTCGAATAGTGAGAGCATTTATATTAAGAAATGCTTCTAAAGCTCGATTTGGATTTGCCTTTATTATTGCATCTACTAGATTATTATTCCTATTAATCTACTAAATCTTATAGATCTTATAATACTTATATAATTAGTATAATCCTATAATATTAATTATTAGGCGTTTCTCTATTATTGTTCTAAGCTTAATAAGGCATTTATAGAGAGAATACAAATCTGTATAAATAACTATTAGTACTAATAGTAGATAAAGCTATTTTGTAATTATTTTAAGAGTAGAATTAATTATAATTATAATATTAACTCTCTCTACTATTCTATAAATCTCTAATACTAAAACGCTTCTAGTAACGCGTTTGCTTTTAGTCGAGCTCTAATAGATTAGGTTTCTTATTATTATAAACTAATTATCTCCTATAACTTTATTTATAATAATAATTATAAAACTAAGCTAGGAACTCAAATCTTTATTATTTGCAAATAATCTATTAATAAATATATAAAGCTTAATGCTTTTTAAGTCTATTAGAATATAATATAATCCTTAATCTAAGTTCTCTATCTACTATTTTAGACGCTTATTAAGCTGAATACTTTTATTAATATTAGGTTCTTAGTATTATATTATAACTAACAAATTAAATACAGCTTTTAGTTAATATATTAATATAATATAACTTTTATAAGCTTATTATTAAATATAAATCTTCTTGTAATTGTCTTTTATAGTATTAATAAGTTTAATCTTCTTTTCTTACTTCTTCTACTATAGATTAATCTCTTTGCTAGTCTAAGTGAGAATACAACTATTAAAAATTAATAGTGTTATTAGTATTAGCTTCTCTTTTAGCTTTACTCTTAGTTTTGCCTTTTTAAGCTCGCTATTCTTTATCTCTACGAATGCTATATCGGCTAGAATAAGAGTATTATTAGTTTATATTCTAACTATCTCGAATCTCTTAATTAATTTAGTAATAAGAAGATAAGAGTTATATATTAATATTATTATCTAAAGGTTTTCCTTATAGTGTTTATTGTAAGTAATCTACTAATGCGTTCCTACTTTTATAATTCTATAAAGAGCTTTTATAATTCTTATAATTATCTCTTTAGGAAATAAATAATATAATTCTTTTAGTAGTTCTATATATATTACTCTTATTAGTATTGATTTGGACTATAGATATACTTAAGTAATATTGCAAAGCTATAGTAAAAATTCTTATAGCATTATTTTTATTAGTAATAGCGCTAATATAATAATTAAGCATTAACTAATATACTGAATAGTTAATAATTATATTAAAATAAATTCCTTTCTCTTATTATTATAACCTATTACTACTATTCTTATTTTCTTATATAGTATATCTATTACCTTTCCCTTAATTTTGTAAACTATTCTTAATTTAAATATTCTTAAATAGCTATGCTTTTTAGAGTTGTATAGTTGCATTTCTAAGATACTTTCTTTATATAAGCTATCAAATTCTTTTATATCTAATTCTTTAAATAGCTAGCCTAGAGTTGTAATCTTTTCTTTTACTCTTAGCTTATATATAAGCTCTATATTAGACTTCTCCTTATAGGTTATAAACGTTATAGTAAGGTTCCTATCCTCTTCGATTATTATAATAAAAATATTATTAAAATTGTTATCTAATAAAGGTTCTAATATCTTTTTCTTCTTATTTAGGAACCTCTTAGGTCTACCTCTATCTCTCTTTTGTAGTTAGTTCTCCTTTAATATTATTATTACTTATTCTCTTATAACTAAGTCTTTCTAATTGCTTTTCTCTAGTTCTCTAAGCTATAGAATGCTCTTATTATCTTTATTAAATAGATATTTTCTAATACTAATAGATTGAAAGCTCTTTAGTCTACTAAGCAATTAGATAATACACTTTTTGCCTTCTATTCTAATTAGCTTAAATAGGCCTATCTATTCTTTAACTTTATAATACACTTTAATATCTAACTATAATAGTAGTATAAGTATTAATATTATATTAGAACTATTTTGTATTACTAGAGCGTTCTATACTTAATACTTAGTATACAATTTACTAATCTCTCTTATAGCCTTTTTGATTACTTCTACTCTTATTACTATATTTAGTAATAGTAGTAAGTTCTTAACAATTCTTAGATATACGCTAAAAACTAATAATATAGGTATAATACTATTAGAGCCTATTATATTTTTAATAGCTTTTTGTACTATTTATAAAATTACTTCTTTTAATATACTTATTTCTAATTTACTAGAAATAATCTTAAATACTCTTCTTAATAGTATATAATAATATTCTACTTTTCTAATACTATTATATGCCTTTATAAGAACTTACTTAAGCTATATTCCTATTAATCTTATATTCTATCTAAATTCATCTAATATAAAATTTGTTCCTATATTATAAACTACCTATTTAGGGAGTTCTTAATACGCATTAATCTAGTATAGCTATAATGTATTCTATGCGCATTTAGCTAATATATTTGTAAGAAATCGAGCTAATCTAAAACTTATAGATCTATTAATAATCTGAAGTACTAGATCTCTATCGAGATATATAATATTAATAATAATCTTATAGTTAAAGATATAGTTCTTCTTTAGTAAAAACTTGAATTATTCTAGTGCCTTCTAATTTATTTAACACTAATAATAATAATCTATTAATCTCTTAATTACTAACAAATCTAAGTTATATTCTATCTTATAAAGAATCTAAACTAATTATCGAATTAATAGATATCTAAATTATTAATAGACTTAATATAGTTACAGTTCTATAAGAAGGTTCTAAGCTATATTTTGCTTAAGGTAGTTAAGTAGTATCTAAGAATAATTAAATTTGCAAATAATTAGAACTCTCTTATTATCTTAAATAAGAATATTCTTAAGGTTATTAATCTTAATTCGCATCTTATTTATATTCTATAAGCAGAGGAGAAATAGTATATCTAATAATATTATATAAAATATTATTAGTCCTAAAACTATATTAATAATAGCCTTTCTTTTTAAGGTTGCTAATCCTTTCCCAAATCGGACTATTCTTTCTACTATTATAGTATTAAGCTTAATACTTAGATCTAGCTTCTAAAAGGCTTAGAATTAAGGTACTCTAGCTATTAAAATGCCTCTAGCACCTATATTAAGTATAATGCTTTGAAATACACCTCTATAATAATAGTTATTAAAGGTAAATATATTCTCGAATTCTAATAAATTGTTTTCTATTAGCGGTTCTGCTATTAAAAACGCATTATCTCTTATTACTATATAAAGTATCGATTTATTATTTAGTATTAAAATTGTCTTATTATAGTTATTCTTTATAAAACTATAGAAGTAGTTAATATTTAAGCATTCGACTTCTTCGATTCTAAGGTTCTTAAATATATTTAACAATT
>QGMG01000581.1:0-23608 GCA_007825325.1 Lachnellula cervina | reverse complement strand
TGTAATAGAATATACAGCTAGAGTTTAGATCCACCAGTAACAAGAGAAAGCCTCCGGCTCGGTCAGTCCATCTATCGGGTGGGTATAGCAGTAATATACAGCTAGAGTTCAGGCTTTCCCAGTAAGCCGAAGGAGGAAGTCTTCATACTCGCACTAGTCGAAATCAATGCAACCAGATTCTCAAAAGGACCGTACAGTACCTCCCCCAACAAACCACACACCCGGTGCCATCCCCACCCATCCCTTACCTTCATCTCAACTATCCACCCCCCCCTTGAGCCAAAACCCCATCATCACTCATTCCCCTTTGATTAATATCTTAACCTCCCTCCCTCAAACCCGAGCCCCCACCCTATACTTCCTCCCTTCTCCGCACCCACAAAACCCCAACATCCAGCCCCACCTCCAACTAAGTTCACATGTACAGCGAGATATCATCTCAACATCACTCCCCTCTCCATACAAACCAGCTTATTGACTCTACATCTCATGTAAAAAACTCCCTCTCCGCCCAGCCGACTTTGCGCAATTCATCGTTCCTCGTGTGCTCGCTCGCCATCTACTTCTCATAACCACTAATCATAAATCTACTTAATCAAATGAACCAGCCACGTACTCGTATTCTCCGCTTAAGAGTCGCTCGCATAAGCAAAACAATCAATCAATCAACCCAAGGCAATGACTCAACAACCGCCTTCCCTAACCCTCGCTCGCCAGTTTCCATCCAAGCAGACCCGACTTTCATCACCGTCTCATTTCATCTTTTACCACTCCTTCCTCCTTCCTCCTATGCCCTATAATCGGCACGGCACGAGTAATGCATCCCAGTGCAATTAACACACACACATAGCACACAGCACAGGACTTCTTCACAACCCACTAGCCCCTAGCACCTGCATAAAATAAGCGCACGTGGCGCTTAGGATATAGAAGGACAGAGGCTCTGGATGCGATAGGGATAGGGATAGGGGTAAATATAGGTATATGCATGCACGAGCAGGTCACCCATCCTGCTGTATCGCTCCGCGCTGTTGCCTCTTGCACAAGCACAAGCACAGAGAGCGCTGACTGAGCAGTTGTAAATCGGCATTTAGATCACGTCACATGACACGATATTTCCCTCAGCGCTACCTCCTCCATCCTCCATCCCCCCTCTCCCCCCTCCTCCTCTTACTCACAGCCTAACCTCCCTCCCTCTCTATCCCACCCCCTTAATGATACCAAACCCCACAGCGGCGGCAAGCACATCACTCTACTCCATCTACAGACCTGCGATTTGTACGAGTAGGATAGAAGTGTGAATAGGGGGCCAAAGACGGTGATGGGATGGGATGGGACGGGGTAGTTGGAGAGGGAGTGGAGAATTTAATTTGAAGGGTTGGGTAGATGGATGGTTTGCTGTGCCCGTGCTATGGCTTAATTGATTGATTGATTAAATGAGGAGCTAGTTGCGGATTATGTAAGGGCCAATTCGTTAGAGTTGGTGGGGAAATCATAGGTAGAAGATAAGGTAGGTCTTGATGTTTTTATTTTCTGCGCGATTTATAGAGAGATTGCGCGGGTTTAGATGGTTATTTATGTAGGGCGTGCAAGGCAGGCAGGGCGTTAGAGGAGGTATCTATATTCTGGATTTAAATCCTAGGAGGGGTTAGCATTTATCCGAAGGGCTAACGGTAAAAGGAAGAAACTTACACCCAACTCCGTCTTCTCGTACTCACTCAACCCCACATCAACAGTCATCCTATCCCTCTTGCGATTCTCCCAAGTAACCGCGCACGCGTAAAGCAGACAGCTCGCGGCGCCTAAGCACAGAAAGCCCAGACAGATAGCATACCCCATCTTATAGTACGGCGCGTCCGTCTCTATAAACGCATACGTCGCGATAATGCCGCCGATATTCCCAAACCCCACCTGCCACGCCGTGCCCACGGCGCGCCGGTGGTGCCCCCGAGGTTCATGTTGAACCAGCAGACGATGACAGGCATCGCGGCGTACGTGCCCATGGTGACGAGGAACAGCGCCCCGTACTCGAGATGGCGGTCGTGGTGGACGGTCAGCAGGATGGCGAAGCCGGCGATGGAGACGCAGATCGGGATGATGGTGAACAGGAAGCGGTGCTTGGCGAAGTCGGACGCGAAGGCGATGACCATTGCGAAGGCGAAGGCTGCGGCCCACGGGGGCACGCTGTGCAGCTGCGTGGAGATGGCGCTGTAGCCGTAGGTGGATAGGATCGAGGGCGCGAAGAAGGCGTAGCCGTAGGCGGGGACGATCATGCCGAAGTACATGAAGCCGCCCAGGATGATTTTGTAGTCCTTGAATACCCTCCCCACGTCACGCAGCGTGATCTTGCGCTCTGCGGCCGAGCGGCCCTGGTCAACCTGCAGGCGCGCCTTGACGTAGCTCTTCTCCTCTTCAGTAAGCCACTTCGCCTCCTCGGGAAACGATGGGACGAAGAAGAAGAACGCGAGAGCTATAACAGCCGTGAGTACACCCTCCAGGATAAAGATCCAGCGCCAGCCACGGTAGCCGCGCATCCCGTCCATCTTGCCGATTGCTGATGCGAGCAAGCCGCCGAATGCGCCAGCTAGTGTCGTGGAACTGAAGAAAAACGAATACCGACGCTGTGCCTCAGAGCGCTTGTACCACATCCCAATGAGATAGAAACAGCCCGGGAACATGCCCGCCTCAAACAGGCCCAGGAAGAAGCGCGCAGTCAGCAGCCCGCCATATGAAGTCACGACGCCCTGGCAAATGCTCACAACGCCAAACATAAACATACAGCCCGTCAGCCAGACGCGGGGACTGAACTTCTTCATCAGGATGTTGGATGGGATTTCAAAGACGATATAAGGCACGAAGAAGATGGTCAGCGCGGTGTTGTATTGCAGGTCCTTGGTGAGATGCAGGTCATCCCGCAGGCCGAATGAGCGGGCATTGGCGATGTTGACGCGGTCGAGGAAGGCGAGGAGGTACAGGATGCAGAGGAAGGGCATAACGTGTAGGTCTATCTTCCTCAAGAGCTTGTGCTCCGTGGTGTGGGGTGGGCAAACCACATGGAGCTCATCGTATTCGACCGCGACTCCTGTAGGCGGGAGGTTAGGGTCATAGTAGTTATTTGCTTCGTTTTTGATGCCCGATTCATGATCTGAGGCCGTGGGCGAGTCGGCGTTTTTGGATTCTGAGGGTTCGGTCAGAATGCGATATACGAGTAATAAGGCTCGGGGATTAATTAAGATGCTGACTCACTCCCGAACAACATTTTGAGCTGATGAAAACCAACAGCTACCTATGTTTTGAAGCTGTAAACAACCCTTTGTATATCGTCCCGGCGTGGTAGTAGCCACGGATATGCGACAGCGCTGACCTGAGGAAGAAGATATATTAGTATAATCGCAAGTCAAGTAGAAAAAGAAAAGAGACGTCGTCAGACGGCACCGACCGGATGCAGGAACAGGGTATATAAGCAAACCCTAGCCCATTTTGGTAGTACGAAGTACGAGTAGTGAAGAGTTTCTTTGCGGTGGCTTTTGTCAACCCCGCTCTTTAGCTTTAGCACGAGCAGGTAGGCGCCGAGGTCGCCCTCGCACGGAGAAAAGCTTCAGAACGCAGAACGGCGAGGATTTTGAATCTCCCTTTTAGGCAGCGCTAGGTAGCTATACGGAGTATGTGGCCAGCCAGGAGACAGTACGGCAAAAGTCTTGCGCAATGCAAGATGAAAAAGAGAGTACTTACCTTGGTAAGGTAGATGAGTAAGTCACTGCTAGAGAGGGGGTTACGCGGCATGTCTTTTGATAAAGCTTTCGTAGACAAAGATACGGTAATGGAAAAGATGAAGATCTAAATCTCGGATGCCGAGGTTTAAGCTTGAACAAGGCCGGGCCTCGAAGGATTTTCATTTTCCTGATCCAGAGCGTCAAGCGAAGAATTGATTGGAGGGGAGTAGCGTGTGGTGGGGGGTCGTCGAAATAATCTGGGGTTGCGCTGTCGGGCGTCGGGAAGGGCGCGAAGGCTGGTACGGATACGGAGCTTTTAGGTACGCCTACGCCTACGCCTACGGTACTGAGTGACACTCCCCACTATTTGCTCCATTCTTCTATACTCCGCGCCACTCAAAGAGCTCGGGTTTAATTGAAGACGGCTCAAGTTGAGAAGTCTCACTTTACTTCGTAAAATTGGCTTAGTCCTGCTATTCTACGGTGGTAAAGGCCTACAACGAGAGTTATCAGCCAGTCATATACGCAGGATCTAGAGATCTACGCCAAGCAGTGGAGAGTCAGACTAAAAGAAAATGCGAGTAATGTACGGAGTAAGCTAAGACTCCGATCACGAGACTTGGGAAGAGGGAATTGGTGATCCAAAGTTCTACTCATCTCTCTGCTGCTATAAATGAAAGCGTGTTACCGGTTCCCATACAGAGGATTGTGACTAGGCGGATGCTTGGAGATTGCTTTTCATCTGATATATATTTATAATATAAATAAGAGCTGTCTTCTTTCTCGGCTTATTCATCCATGAATCATGATAAGGACTATGCTATGAGTAAGCTATTATATATGAGCCTGGTGAGCCACAAAGAGACATTTTCTCCAGACTTCTAGTGATAACATATAGCAGCAATATTCCTGACAGAGACTCCAGTCACAAGGGTATCAAACCCGCGAAGGCTCAAATGGAAATAGCAGAAAGCCATGGCAAGTGCAGAATGGAATGCAGATCAACAGTGGGAGCAAGGGTGCGCAAAACTGAGAAGCAAGGCTGAATTAATTCATCTTTTATCTCGCCTTCCTCCGTATAATACTTGTAGTACCCGTTGGCCTCACGCCAACGGGTAGTGTGAAGCGATCCCGGGCCGAAGTACTGTACTGTATTGCTCGGTTTCGGAACCATGTCAGCCGAATTCAGAGATGCGGTGCGGATGGAAGTGCAGTGCTTCAAAACACCACGACACAGCCGTCCATCCACCCCAGGGGTTTGTGTGAAATCATTATGAGACAACTACACTGCACTGCACTGCACTGGTTCAGGCGTCATGTTGCCAAGCCGTCAGAATTTTGATATTCTCGTCACCGGACGGCCGTCAGCACATGTCACCTGTCCTGTCGTCAGAGAGCGAAAGCAGAACTGCGGCGATTTAATTAATATACATCTCAAGATGTCCTTTACTATTTTAATTACCTAGGGTATAGTTTAGAGCAGTTTATGTTGTTAAAATATGCACGAATAATAATGTAATGCCATAAGAATATAACTCTGCCATTCCGCTGCATCTAAAGATAGAAACTGGTGAAAAAGGCCCAGACTCCTCCCCCGGTCCATATTGAAATGAGCCGCAACCTCGCACTGAACTTCAGGGCAACATCCTCACCTCACCTCACCTCTAACCACAAGACTAAACACCACCACCGACCCTCCTCTCTCCCCTCAACTATCGCATTTTCCCCTCCGGATGTCATATTCAAAGCCCTGGTCCCCGCTACTATTCTCCATCGACTGACGGTGCAGACATCGCCCTTCCCTTAGCGGGGTTTGCATAGTTAGCCTCTCCTCTTCCTCTGTCTCGGACACCTTCACAACATGAATGACAACCGCCCCAACATCTACCACAACCCCTTTGACCACCTCTCCGACTCCATCGCCAAAGCGCACGCCCTTCCTCATTCCCATACCGACCGAGCCTCTTCAGCCTCTTCATCCTCTCCTCCCTTCGACCTCGAGCGAGCCTTTACACATCCCGCTGGGTTGCGAGTTGCCCGTCAGCTCGCCCGATCCTTGATTGAAAAGCGACCGATATTTGGCTCCAGCGCGGAGGTGATGAATCAGTTACGGGGGGTTATGGAGATGAGCGATGATTATCCCGCTTCTGCAACTCCCAGGCAGACAGCCGGTGTAGATGCGACTGCGGGTACGCATTCACCCCTCTCCGCCTCCCCCTCCCCCCTTTCTCCCTCTCCAATAGATATAATGAGCCCCTCATACTAGAGACTAATGTTTTCTGTTCCAGCTCAAGCTTTTTTCAACGCCTCTACTTCGACGTACCGCCCTGGAGGAAACGTCGCTCCGCAGTCCTGGGGACGCTCTGACAGTCAAACAGCCCCATCAAGCCAACCTCCATTCTTTGCATCCTCCTCCTTTTCAAATCCTCCGATTCTTCCGCCGATACAACAAATACCTGACCAGAACACGTTCTCAATACAAGGCAGTAATAGCAACCTTCCCCCCAGAAGCTTCCTCGATACGAGCGACAGACGACCCTACAATTACAACCCAACTCAAGCTCAGCGCACAAGCTTGCTACCCGCACCTATTCGCCTGGATACAACAAGCTCCTCTTCAATTAGAGCCTCGTCTCACACCATGCAGTCTCCCCAGCGAGTCAATCAAACGTCTGGCGACAACACCAATGCTCATAGATTTGTCAATAATACTTCCGTTTCGATACCACCTCCGTCTACCTCTATGCTCTCTCGCCAAATCCCTACTCCTACTTCTAGTGAACTCTCGATCATCCAACATTACCCTCTTGCAAAGGTGCAGATCTCACGTCAAAAGCGTCAGCTCGCCATCAAGGACACCGCATCAGCTCTAGTTCCGAAGAAAAAGGCCAAGACCAAGGCACCAAAGCCAGAACCCGTAAGTTTCCTTCACCTATTGTGCTTTCCGATCTAACGTCTTGGCAGGCCGTAAGCCGTGTGCCTCATGAAGTCTGGCTCCGAATGCTCGAATTTTGCCATCCCTCGTTTTTAAACAAGGCAAGAATTCTCAACAGAGCTTTCTCGGCCATTGTCCAGATGTACAAAGTTTCACTATTTATTAATTCTCGGACCCAAAATGGCCTTCCACCACCCCTACCTGGCACCTCGGAGACGGAGCTTAACATGTTGCTCGGTGGTTTTAAAGGCTGTCAGAATCCGACCTGCGGGAATGAAAAAGCTCACCGAACCCATTGGTCTTGCATGAAGAGATTGTGCCACGATTGCTGGCTCAGTATGATCTTGAGAGAAGAAAAGGTGCTCAAGGAATTCGTCTCACCCTTAGTTGACCGACTCACTTTGCAACGCCTTCTGGAATGCATTCCGGTTGCGCTTCAAGACTCGTATTTCAAAGCTGTTGATTGGAAAGAAGATCTCGCATCGGTTGGAGGCCAGCCAAGACTCTATAAAGTTTATTACACGGCGGACATTAAAAACATCATCGAGAAACACAATGCCCTTCGCCCCGCTCCATTCAAAGAGAACGTAGAGTGGACGCAGCTGGACAGGGATAACCATTACAGGGACTATCAGTCCGCCCTGGCTGATGCGAAAACAAAGCAAGATGAGTTCATAGAGACTATGAAAGAGCGGAATGAGAAATTCATGGCATGGGTAAAGAGCGTGGAAAGCGCCCAGAAAATAACGTCCAAACAGACCAGGGATGACCATGATGTCAACCGGAACGCCCGTAGGAAGCTATTTACTCGACGAGCCACGGAGGATCTCCCTCATATCCCAACGGAATTTATCCAACAGCGTTCTGATGCCTACAAGAGGGCTACCCGCATTTTCCGCGATCCCGGTACCGAACGTGGCTGGAACACGATGAAGCCAAAAATTGAAAAGGAGTGGGAAGAGTATCTGAAGAAAGACCCTGAGGTGCAAACGAAAGATGCAACTGTCGAAAATGAGGACGAGGCCCTGGATATATCGGAGGGGGAAGACTTCGCCGACGATGTTGATACGATGCAGCACTGTGGGCGTGACAATTCTCATCACGGACTCAATCCCTTCAACGTCGGGTCTTCCAATAGCTTTCGTTCTGGTAGTGGCTTCGCGTACAATACGGCTTCTCAATCCCAGTCTTTGGGATACCAAGCACCCTTAGGCTATGCTTCCTTCTTTGACGACCATACCACAGCTGCTCGCTCAAGCCCTTTGCCGACCTTTGGTCAACATTTGTATAGTGGGACCTCCAATATGTTCGGGCAGTCACAAGTTTCCGCATCGAATGGCAGCTCCGGTATGCATGGGCAATCGTATACTTCAGGATCTAATGGCAACTCCAACATGTACGGCCCTCCGTCACAAGCATCGACATCTTCAAACCCTACCCGTGTTTCAGTAAACTCTCTGCTCCAATGAGAGTAGGACTTTAACATTTCTCCTCTCCTGATGGCGGTTTCGCAGGACCCATCTTGTACATGATCGCCTCACCCTTGTCGCGCGATCTTGATAATCTTGTCACTTTTTTGCTTTGCGGAGTCTTAGCCATCTTCTTTTCCGGACAGGCTTTCATCTGAACCCATGGGTTACGTCCATTTTGCATAGCGAGGTCTCCTTTCTCCACATTAGCAGTATGGCGTTTTAGCATGCATTACGACTCGATACCCGGCGCGGCATAGTCATTTGGGCATTGCATTATTAGATGCAGGGGTCACTTTTCGGCTCGTTTTTGGTATGTCACGGAATTAGCGTGGGATCGGCATAGCGTACGGCGTTGCATCTGCATCTGCTTTCTTCTTGCTCAGGTTCTAGCTTACCCTGGGCCTGTTCGTCCTAGCTAGCACACTGTATATATGGACTCGAGTTTCAGCACAATCAAGACTATAGACAATCCGCTTTGTATTCTTCGACGTGATGTATCTATATTCTACAAGGGAGACTTCATTACAGTTCAATAGCCGTCAAGACAAACCCTTCCCCCCTTACATAATAATCCAACCCACCCACTCACCCGATGGCGCAACGCAGCGTAGATTACGTAAGCTAGCCTTTATACCGTACTGTACCTCACGTCTCTGCCTTCACGACCTGGCCCGGGTTTAGTATCGCGTCTATGGCAGGCTTATTACTCGCCTTATCCTAGATAAGATACTATACGGGGGATGATTGATAGTAAGTGGTTAATGGTTGTTTACAGATTAGGTTATTGATTATAGCTGTTTATGAGGATGGTGGATGGTGGATGTGCTGGCTTGTGTAATAGGGTGCGTAGTTATAGTTGTGGTTGTGGGTTGTTGTTAGGTGGGTAGGTGGGTAGGCGGGTGGTTTTGCTTGGTGCTTGGTGCTTGTGGATAGGTGAGTAGGTGAGTAGCTTGCTTGCTTGTGGGGGGGGTATAGCGGTTCTTCTGCATGCATGCATGCATGTGAAAGATTCGAGGGTTGAGATCTATATTGCGCAATTGCGCAATTGTGCACCTGTGCGGAGTAGGCGGATCAGAGTATGCTTCCTCTGCTGCGCTGCTCTCGCTGGTGCTTGGTTATATAAGGTGGAGAGAGAGGGGGTTTTGTTTGCTGGGGCTGGGTGGCTGGGTGTTGAGCTTTTATGTCGTGGCCTGTGGGTGTTAGGGCTGTGAGGGTTGGGTGAGAGGGTTGTTTTTCTGGATTGGGTGTTTGCGTGGGTGTGTAGGTGGGGGGAGGGTGTTTGTTGTGCTGCTTAGTGGTGTTAGGGTTGTTTGTTGGGTGGGTGGAAGGATGCGTGCATGTATGGTACGAAAGGATGCTCGGGCGATAGTGTGCGTCAGTGCGCGAGGAAGGAGGAACTTGCTTCTGTTGCGAGCGAATGGCTTTGGGTTTTGGGTTGGTTGGGTGGTAAAGATGGGCTTCGTAGACGACGCGGGTGCGGGTGCGGGTGCGGGTGATTGAACTTGAGGAGCTCGGGTCGGGGGTCTAGGTTAGTACCGTGCTAAGGGGGTAAACGGAATGCTGGGCACTATATGGGTTAGGGAGTTTGTTTTTATGCTCGCTTGCTTGCTTGGAAGTGATTGATTAATATCTTAGGTTTTGTTATTTGCGTGGTTGCTGTGTTGTGTTGTGTTGTGGTTTGGTTTTCGGGGCTCTTACCCCTGAAATAAGCGAGCCACCCGACCCGATCCGACCCGAGGGGTAGAAAACTGATACGCCTCGACGATAGGACATGACACGACATAGCTCGGATACAGGGCTTCTTATTCTGAATAACTCGCATTTGGTATTCAATGATTAGTTTGTTACTAAGTATATGGGTGCGTGGAATATAATAGACGCTCCTCTGCCAGAGGGATCTTGGAAATCCAATCACGGTGTAAATTCCCATTGCTGGCTATGCTATGCCATCCCATACCATACCAACTCCTAGAGGCTGATGACTCTCATGTCTAACTAGGGACACCAGAAATCAAAGCTAGGCCAGTAATGCATGATCAAATATACTATGTGTGTGTGAGCTGTCTAATTCGACCTGAGCGAAAATGACGCTGGAGTCTTGATAAATTGGCGTGAATTAACTTACGCTGACTCTAGGGTATATAGACCAAATGAAAATGCTACGAAAAAATAGAAAGATAAATCTCGTGTCCCGGCAAGAGGATTCAAAGAAACAATTTTGCTTGTTATTGCCTGACGACGTCTGGTTTTCGGATTGAGGGGCTTGAATAACGCACATGCCAACCTACTAAAGAGGTTTCCACGTAAAACGGCCGCTCGAATGCGTCAGCAATTCTTGAAGGACGGCAATAGCTTTTGCCCTTAACATTAAAACCCACCTCCTTATCTAGGTGGCTCTTTCGACCTGTAGCTGACGTAGAACCTTGAAAGGCAATGTCCGCAACTCACGTCGTCTCTGTCAGCTGAGGCACTACACTTACAGCGAACATCAATGGCGAGACCTTTAAATATTACTACCTCGGTTACAGCCGCTATTCAGGCGACAAATTCGCTCTACGAAACTATCAAGCGCTTCCAAGATCTCAGCAAGACGTTACGTAGGCTTCAAGACGAGCTTCAGGATCTCGCCCCATTGCAATATTGGACTCGCTGGCACAAGTGGACAATGCTGAGACATCGGTGTTGCCACTTCTTCAACGCCCTATTAATCGATACTCAATTATGCTACGAGTTCGAACAATCAATAAAGGTGTTTAGTGGGAAATCAAAGACGAGCTTTCGAGATTGGACAAAGATGGAATTTGTAAGAGGTGATATCAATGAATTTACAGACAGTATCGCAGTGTATAAGTCAACGATCTCGATCGGCCTAGGCACTATCAATATGTTAGTCGCAACACCTTGTCTACTCTAGGCTCTACTGACTTCTTGTTCTGGGGCATACATCCAAAGTCCCGCAGCAAGCTCTTCAAGCCACCACCACGGCACAGGATCCTATATCTCTGACTCAACGGCCGTCACGCCACAACGATGCTATAGTCGAAGTTACGAGTATTGCTGAACCTGGACTTGAGAGTCTTTCGAATGAGGAGCCAGCGGTTCTAATACAACACTGTCCGGGTTGCAATATCTTATTCTGCCTCTGGATCCTCCTTGCTTTTCTTAGCCTCGCAGTTGGCCTTTGGCGCTCATTTAAAACATCCGACGAGGTAAAAGGCTTTACGGACACAGAGTATGTCGTTGCTGTGGTGGACTAATCATCGTCCCTGTCCAAAATAGGCACGCTTATACGTGTGAAAGAAAACATAGTCAGTCAGAGAGATACGTCAATTTGCCTTTCTCGAATTCTGGCTCTGACTTATCACTTTAGGTTAGTATCAATGAAGTTAGGTAGCGGAAGCAGCATTTCTAACGAAGATGTTTCAAGGGACCAACCATTCATGCAGCACTGCCTGCGGAGAGAAAACGGAAGTCGAACTTCTAGCTATTGCGATGGGCCGAATATTTTCGATTTGTATCACGTTTATGCACAACCCTTAACCACGAAGATGAAGGCATGTTATTGCCTTGCAATATATTACCAAAAGCTCCGGAAAAGTTCTTTGGTAGATGATACATCGAGCAAGCACGATCGATCCAAGCAGTGAGAGAATCAATGTAACCAAGCTTAAGAGCACCAAAATTGATTGTGGCTATAATATTAAAATCAAAATCCCAACATGTCGTAATCTATCCTTTCCCTTACGCCGAGAATACCATAACTGACTATGATACACCCGTTAGTTGAGAGCGAGCCTACCTCAATAAAGCTACGTCGAATTCTATCCTCCCAGCGACCCGATTCTCCGCGACTTGCGCTTTAATACACACGTGCGACGGGTGCTCTCCATAGCTCTCATCCTTCGATTGTCTGTGCCGCTTCTAGCTCTGGCTCTGGCTCTGGCTCAGGCTCTGGCTCTGGCTCTGGCTCTGGCTCAGGCTCAGATTTCTTGTGCTTCCGGCCACGTTTCTTCTTGGCCGTTGCAGTATGACTTCTTTCGCATGTGCCACTTCTAGTTCCGCCTCCGCCTCGCCTTGCGCAGCACTTTTTTGCTTTCGACCACGTTTTCCCTTGCCTTTTGTGTGTGGCCTCTTCCGCAGCATCTTCCGCAACTAGAGGTCCTCAAAGCTCATCGCCTTCCTCCCTTTACCTAGTACCAGGATTAAGGATGATTTGCTCGCTTTGGCTTCGTTGTTAATCTTGGTTAAACGAATCGATTTCTTCTTTAAGGAAAGCATAATAGGTAATAGATGGTTGGCTAGCTAAGCTTGTCTACATGGCGATATACTCGTCTCGTCGAGTATATGGATTGGGCATCTGGTTTGGTTAGATTCAGCAAGCATGCAACGCCATGAAACTCTCTGCTGATACAGGCGTTGGTGGGAAGGAACTCGTCCTCGTCTTGCAGACAGTTACCTACCTACCTCTGCAGCCCTTGAGATAGTTAATTGCGCGGGGCCTTGGGTGTCTTTCGGACGTACTCTTTCTGGGTTGCATGGGAACGAAGCACAGGCTGCCTATGCTGCGGTGGTGTTTCTTTTGTGAATGCCTTCTCCCTTGCGCGTGCAGGACTATACAGAGAGGTAAATTGATCCTTACCAACTGTATTCGCGCCTCCTCGAAACAGTCGATCAACGTGCGGACACTCCAACATGACAACGTTGGAGCTTGTGGGAGGTATGAGAGGGGAGGGAGGCGATACAGGGTAATATTGTAAATAGAAAAGGATAGCAGAGATTCATCTACAGTTTATCTATATAACTAGCTATATTCAAGAAACTCTAACCAGGTAACTTTCTATATAAGTTGAGCTGCTCCTTTATATTAAGCATCATTTTGTTAATAATAATAGGCGTCGCGATGAGTTGAATTAAACGCACAAATACTTCTTTTATGCCGCATGCTCTCCCTCTAGCGCAACCTCGAGAATTAGCTTTCCCCTGGCTCTGCCCGTCTTCAATCTTTGGTACGCTTCCCTCAGATCTTCAAACTTGTACTTCGAGTCAATAACAGGCTTGACCGTGCCCTCAACCATCCACTCGGCAATCTGCGAGAGGTCTTCACGGTCAGGTTTGGCGAAGACAGTTAGATGCTGTCTTGTTGCACCACTCAGGAATCTCGGCATGTATTCCGCCGCCATAATGAATCGTACAAAACTCAGGTGGTGACTCGCTGCCACGGTGACGAATCTTGCATTAGGACTCGTGTATGCGTCTGCTTCCCAGAATAGATTGTGATCGTCGTTGCCAACGTAGTCTACAACAAGGTCGTACTTGGACGGCGAGTCTTTGAGAGCCTGTAACACGTTCTGTGTCTTGTAATCGATGACTTCGTCGGCGCCGAGAGATTTGCAGTGCGTGACATTGGCAGTAGAGCAGGTCACAGTCACATGGCGTCCTCCAGCTTTGGCGATCTGGATGCCGAAACTTCCCACCCCTCCGGATCCGCCATTCAAGAGGACTCGCGAGCCCGGCTTGGAGTAAGGTAAGATGGATTGATAAGCAGCGAGCCCAGCTATAGCGATGCCGGCGGCATTAATGACGGACAATCCTGCCGGTATAGGCACTGTATTGTTGACAAGCGCAATCCCATACTCTGACATTGCCCCTCCGTACATAAAGTTTGTCCCGGCGCCTCCAAACACGAGTTGTCCTGGCTTGAGCGTTGAACCTGGCGCAGGCTTGACAATATAGCCAGCAAAGTCATTTCCAGGAGAGGCAGGTTTGGGAAAGGCCACCTTATGGAGGAATTGGAATTCGGAAAGTCTGTAGTCAGCTGGATTAAGACCAGCAGCAAGAATTCGAACCAGATGCTGGTTAGCCTGGGGCTGGAGCATGGGAACATTATTCAGTGTCAGATTGTTCTCGAGACCACCTGCTGTAGATCTGTATTGCCAGCTGCGAAACGAGGATGGAATACCCTTGGTAGCCATAATGATCGTCTTGTTTGTAACTCTGAAAGTTCGTTCTTGTGAAAGCGTGTCCTGGAGCTCAAGTGGATAAGCTGCGGTTGAAAGAAATGGGTAGTACTTGATCGTAAGATTGTGTCCAGAAGCTAGGTTAGAAATAGCTGAGCATGATATATCAGAAATTTAGCCAAGGATTACTCGGCCCGTGAAGTCCCCGTGGAATTTATGGAAAACAGCCCGCCACAGGGATGTGCACCTCTGAGAAAGCTACCGAATTCCTGCCAACTCCTCAGCGAGCGAGTGCCAAGGTGCGTATATGGCTTGGAATTGAGAGCCGTGCCGCCCTGCCTGAAGGATGCGCTAATACACACTTTCAGGGCTGTAATTAGAATGTTTGCAGTTACACGGAGGCAGAGGGCTTAGAGTCGGCCGTTTTCTCAGTACACCCACCCTGGCCAAGAGGGTAGCGCTAGGAAATCGTTCCAGGGGTGTATTGTAGATTTTACTTGCACATGCACAATTTCGGGCGTCAGGCGTTGACCGAAGTATTGAGACCAGCAACTTGGCCACCCCTGAAGCGTCCTGGAATGGGCCATCTCACATTAAGCACAGAGCCAACATTACTCATTCTCATGCACATGCGTAGATGTGTAGTCGTCGTCTTTGGCTGATCTTAGGGCTCAAACCGGTGCCAGAACATACGGATGAGTGCCCGGGGCCCTTGTTGCTGAGAAGTCCGGACGCTCGATGGAGACCTCAAATTCTAACCGTTAAACTTCTTTGTTTGGTCCGCTCACAAATCATAAATCGACCAGCATGCCTGTTTTTTAATCGATGGGCTTGAAGACAGCTCCGGTATGAATGTCCTGCAATATCTCATCAAACATAGCACTCTCCCACTGCATGTTGTCCCAATCATAGCCTGATGTTACCCCTCCGAAACCGTCGACGCTCCGCCCTGCCAACATATTTATGGCTTCTCTGCTCCCTTCGGAAACGCTGTCATTGGCATCGGTCAGCGGGCTCCTCCCCTCGCCTGCCGCCATGGCGACCATCTCACACCATTTCTCCACCCTAGCCTTCTTCATCTTCAAATGTTCTGCAGCAAAGTCCCATGTATCATTCTCCCAATCCACCCCCTGCGCCGCGGCCATCTCCTTCTTTGTGGCCTCAAAACGAGCTCCCATGGTGTCTAAGATGCCGAGGATATCAACCTGAAGATTGGGTTGCGCTGTGACCTGGGCCCTGAGCGTGTTGAGTATCTGAGCGGACACGACATGGGTGGATAGTGAGGCTGGAGGTCTCGGCAAGCTCAGATCTGGACATGAAGGCACGCCGCTGAGAGCAGGGGTTGGCTGCCAGGGAACCGTGAATTCTTTCTGCGACACGGCCGTGCCGGCACTGGAAAGCTTGACCGCGCTGGGCCCGGCTACTCTTACCCATCGAGAGAGCATCATGGCGCCGTGGACCAATTGGACGTAGGCGGGCTGAGGCATGTAGAAGTACGAGCAGACCGGGATGGCAAGCCAATTCTCGAGCCAGGCCTTGAGTGCGGCAGTGAAATGTGAGAAGACATCGGATATCGGCACGCCTGAAAGCGAAAGCGAGGCTAGGGATTGAGATTCGGCATCTGGTAGGTGTGAACCTGCCAGTAGAGGCTCAAAGATCCGGAGGTAAGCACTATTGTGATAGCAAGATAGAAAGTCTGGGCTCTCAGACTGGGTTAGCGAAGCACCAGCGGCGACATTTCAAACATTTGGGGAATCATACAATCGGATTTAAGATTCGGGGGTAGTGCGTTCCGGAGGCTGTCCAGCTCAACTCGGAATGCCTCTAGACGCGCCATCGTTGAAGGTTCGGGCGAAACTAGCTGTTCGTCCACTGGTGAATCACTACTGTGGAAGTGGAAGATTTTCTCGGTGAGTTGCTGGATGTGGACCAACTGTATGACAAGTTGGTCTGTCTTGTATTCTCTAGCATCGTCAAGATCTTTGAGGCATTGGTCCATATATTTGGTATATCTTGTAAATGCTAACTGTTTCACGACAAGGCCAGCGCTGCTATCGAGTTAGTTTTGTCCTTTATGAAGCTCCATTCAGGCGTTGCGAGATTCACTTTGAGCTCATATACCAGACGCCAAGTAGCGCCCTCTTCTCTTCGTTCGTTCTGGATACGGGCTCCTCGGCACGTACCAAAGGCAGCTGACTCCTCCTCTGTTGTGACTTGGGGCATGTACTCAAATCTATATCTTCTACCAAGCTAACTGCTAGGCGGATCAGATTGTTGAACTGCGCATGAGCCATGCAATGGTAGTGGTAGGATCCTAGAAAAACCAGAATGCCTTGGAGGAGATCCAACGAGCGCTCAGATCTCAAGAGTATGGCATTAGAGATATGTTCCATAACGGCGCGGCTTTGTCCCCTCACCAATCGAAGATGGCGGACGGAAGCTACCATTCTGATTACCTTCATGAGAAATGGACGAGTTGCCTGCAGTTGTCTTGGCGTTGTGCCAGCTGGAATGATGACAAAAGGCAACGGACTAGACAGCTGATTCCTGTAGATGGACAACAAAGTCTCGTCAGACTCCACGGGGACAAGATCTTCCATGTCTACTGTTGCCATGCAGGTGCATGTTATACCCGTGGGTGCGCTAGAGGTGAAGTCATGCGCTGGGGTGTTTAGAACAGATTCGTCCTGGCTTAGAGTGACTTGAGCTTGGGGTTCGGTGCTAACCGATGATGCTGAATGGTTGTTTGCGAGGTAATCCAGACTACCATTGGATGAACTGCCGTGTACAGTTGAGCATTCCCCTCCCGGTGTCTTCGATGAGTAAATCAAATTATTGAGTTCCTCTTCCGGCAGAGCAATTCTCGTGTCAAAACTGGCACTGGTCAGGCAGAGTCAACAGTGGGCCCAACGTGGATGAGTTTAAAGCAGTTTGGCGATTGAAAATCGGTTGAACCCCGACGAAGATAATCAGGTAGTAATAAGGGCAGTGAGTGGTACGGGCAGTGAACTCCCTACTGTAGGGGCAGAGCTCATGCCCACCCCACGCTATCGCAAGGTGTTGATGCGCAAAGAGGATCGGATACTGTAACAGGGTATGAACAAGGACTTACGAGGGCTTGGCCTGTCTCTTCTTCCGTGGACCAGAAGTTTGACTGACGCAGTCTTTCTCCAAACTTCGGCATCGATCACATTGTTGTGGCCCCGAAGACTGGGTGCGAATGCAGCGTGTCTTTGCTGCCGCACACGGAGCGCAGGCCGCGCCCCATCTGGCGCTGCGACCCGTCTTTGGTCTGTCCATCTTGACTCGACTCTGCAAGCATTCGTCTTGGGCCTTTACCGCGAAATCGTGGCAGTTCTGGTACGATGCGCACGCCGCGGAAAGTAAAGACCACGTTGGTTTCGGGAGTCCTCGAAGCTGGCGGCAAGTTTGGCGGAGTTTTCTCCGGATTTTCCACAGCGCACGGACCAGAATAAGCTTACCTACTCATATGGGATGGGGTACCGGATGGAGTACCTTAGGTATGCTGGTGCCACAGTCCCAACAGTCCGCAATACTGTAATATACGGAGTATAAGTGGGGCATGACACGGATAAAACCCGAAAATTCCGCGGGAAGATTTGCACACGCCGTGCTTACATGAAATCCCCATACTCAACATATATCAAGTATAATCCGTCACTTAAATAGATAGACCGAGCATGACTACAATCGACAATATACATTTCTATTCTTCTTCTACTCGTATCAAACATAAGCCGCGAAAATGTCGCAGTCGTTCCCGCAAACCCTCCCCTCTCTCAGCCAGCGTGAGGCTATCGCCGACGCCCTGTACCGAGCCGCCATTGCCAGTGATCATCACGACGCCGCACTCTTCAACTCGGCATGGGCCGGAGAAGACGTTTCCATGGAAATCCATGATGACAACAAAAGAGTCCTCCAGGGCCTGTCCCTGATCCGCACAAACGTTCTCAATAGAGTTGGTCCCATGGATACCACGCACAACATCAGCATGGTCCGTGTGAATTACCAGCATGGAGCCGATACTGCTTCTCTTACTGCGACTTCAACAGCACAGCATGCGTCTGCCGGCACGGGCAGGGATCCAAACGGAACCAAGTACACGGTGGGCGGGGAGTACTCCGTTGACCTGATCAAGGACGAAGCGGGGGTGTGGAAGATTAAGAAGTTGGTGTTGAATGTTATCTGGACCTCAGGCGATGCTTCATTGATGCGACCCCCCCAGAAGTAGACACGGCTGCATAGGTGGTAGAGGGCGAGTGTTTCGGGAAGCAAGCATGGTCTTTTTACCTGTCTTTCTGAGTGTCATCATACGGGTGCAGCCGAAGTGATAATGCAGAGCCTCAACCTTGTACTGTTTTGCAAAACGGAGACGGATCAATGGATTCGGAGTCGGAATAACTGGTTGTCCTAGTCTATAGGGGTAGTTAAGATAATAGGGCATCTCTCGCCACCTGGCGGTGGTAGAGATCAGTTCTGTACAAAACACACTGATTGATTTTCTGTCTACGGAGTATGTGACCTCGTTTTACTGCCTACTATTGCACCCGTCTCATAAGCTGATCTCTCTAACCGTAAGGACGGTAGTTCAGTAACACGAGACTTCGATATTATTACTACTTATATAGCTCAAGTGGGTCTTATATTATTAAGGCTATTTCTACTTATAAATAGGCCTTAACTCTGCTACTACCTAGTCTTCCCCTTTTCACTTATATAAATTAGATTAGTATAAGAAGGGGCTGCCTCCCACTCTCTTCTTACCTTTTTAGCTTTATATTCTTATCTATAAAGAGCCTATTACTAATATTCTTCTACCTTCTCGGCTTCTTCTAGTTATTATATAAGCTATAATATTATATAAGTACTACTTCTATAGAAACTTAGAGATATTATATATAATCTAGTATAATCTAGTATAGTCTAGTATAATCTTATATATTATAACTAATATAAGATTGATAATTACTTAAATAATTAAAAATAGCCTATCTCTACTATCTGGACGAGTGCTAAGATCACGTGCTATAGAGTATATATCCTCCCTCCTATATTCTAGTTCTTAGCTCTTTAGATAGACTTATAGGAATACGGTTCGCAGATGTACTCTAACTGCAAATATAAGACTCTAACCTTACTTTTCTATAATATGTTAGTATCTTACGAGCTTTTGAGAGCACGTTACTAACTATTTACTAACTACTAATACCTAAGTTTAGCAAGGAACTAGATATTAAAATCGAAAGCTTCCTCTTCTTAACTATACTATTATTAGCTAGAATAAAGGACCTAGTTAGTCCTGTCTAGAAATCATTTATTGTATTATATTTGCATTAATCTTAATTTTCTATAATTTTCTTAGTTTAATTATATTACTCGAAATGGTTCTTCCTAGCGATTCCAAATACAGCTATATAAAAATACTCCTTTATAGATCGATAGATTTCGCAGGCTCATGATGCAAACTAGTATCAACAGTCAAACATACATATCATATGACGGTTCTAGATAAAAACTGGTTAGCAACAGGTTTTGATAATAGACGAAAACATGGGTGCTAACCTGCGCCGATAAATACCAGGAACCATCCCAATCTCCAACTTGCCCCCATCTTGCGTACCCGCATGTCGATTTTGGAACTGTGGTCCAGGTCTGGCTACCAATCTGAAACGACAAATCGTTTTTAGTGTCAGGATTATCAAGACTAATCGTAAGAGCTGCGTAATAAGAGTCTGTGACATAAGGTTCAGCGGTGGTAAGAACGTTTATAGCTTTACCGACCATATCAGTATTGCCACCAATACTTGTGTTTGTGCCATCCAGATGGTCGACGCTGATTTTGTATGTATTATTAGCATTACCGTCCAACCAGTTGTCCTCTCTGATCTTGACGGCACATGTGCCTGCGTTGTAGCGCTTCCTCGAGGGAATAATGTTGTATACGGCGATCCCATATGTGACTTTGCCGCCATGTTTCCAATTCATGGGATTCTTAGGGTCGCCACCATCGCAACCTGGGTTAGGGAGCGCGAATTAATACACAGTAGCTTGCAACACTGACTGAGTTGTGAGGTGGAACATACCTTGCATAATCCTTGTTAATTGAGTTGTACACTCGTCCACCGTGGGCGTGAAATCCCCCCCTGATGACCATTCTATGTTGATCTTAACGTCGTCGTTGTCACCGGTCTGGTATTCTCGGGATATCGATGCAGTGTTACTGTCTTGTACACCCTGCGCCGCTGCATCTTTACAGAAGGTAGGTATATTGCCAGCAAGCACGGTGTCGCTCATCCACCATACATTGTCAATTCCATTACAATGTAATGATGGCCAATATATTGTTGGCCTTTGAGTTGGTGCTACTATTGTCGCGCTGTGCCTCGTATGAGATGGCGTTGGAGTTGGTGCTACTATTATCGGGCTGTGGCTCGTATGAGAGGGCGTTGAAGTTGGTGCTACTATTGTCCCGCTGGGGCTTGTATGATTATCTATCCCTGCAGCGGAAAATTTAAGTACGTTGTCAATAATTGCGTCTGACATAACCTGGTATCCTGAACCCTTGGGATGCATTACCCTGATCCACTCGATGGGCAACATTGAGTATGCAGAAGGATCATCAGTGGCTAGTTTTTCCAAAGCTGCTGTCATGGAAGCCATGTCATTGTAGGCCGGGTTAATTTGGGAAGTATTGCCGTTTACACGCTTAACTATAAAAAAGGGGGAATCAGCTCAACTTATTGTGTGGAAGTATATTTCGGGAACCGCGAGACAGCAACATGTAGAATATAGAAACATGCCTCAGAGTCCCTAAGACTGCCGGCGTAAGAAAGAAGCGGGATGAAGGTTAACTTACTTTGGTCTGCAGTTGATGAACCGTTTGCTTCGGGGATCAGGATGGAATCGACCCGTGTGAAGAAGTCACTGGCATTCCAGCTAGTAGCGGCCTTAGAGCTCTTAGGATAAGGGCTTTGGTGGTGAATGAACCACGTCTTGGAGTCAATGGGTTTGTTGTGATATTTGGGATCTTTTTCAATTTCACAAAATCGATGCCCGTTATACTTGTCCTGCCACCCATCAACATAATAGACGCCATCCGTGGCGATAGAAATGGCATGAGCTGCTTTACTGAGAACGCCATTGAGTCTAAATAGTTGTTAGCTGATGAATTTTGCTCTCTGATATTCACTAAGTATCTCACTTATCCACAAGGGAGTTCATGTCTTGGCGAAGTGTTGTAGTTAGAAATGCACTCGCTTTATAAGACGGCGCCCAACTAATCTTGTCGCATTGTGGGTTGGTGTCTTGCCAAAAATGAACATATCCGGTGATGTAACTAGTGATAGAATCCAGGTTAGAAGTTGTGGGCGATACGAAAGGCATGGGGCCACACAAAATATTCGGGGGGAAAAGAGTCGCAGCGCTAGTCTCACTTACAGCTGGAACTGTGGGTTTTGACTCCTGCCCCGGGCCATGATTGTAGCTAAGGTCCTAAGGATATCATACAAGAAAACATTCGCAGGATCTTCGAGTTTTGTGTGGGCGGCTTGCATAACCTCAGTGCAATCCTACTCCAATTAGTATCCCAATAGAAAGTACAAGTTACACTACGTACCTTACTCCCAAGCCAATGATAAATGCAAGCGTTCATAATCTGTCATATGTTAGACATCAAAGTTCAATCGTACAAGACAGAAGACACATACGTCTGCAAATCCGAGGTCGTCTCCAGCAATGCTCAGTGTTGCAATTTGTGGCTTTCCAATCGCAGAGTTGGTTTCTTTTAGGTTGGGTGTACCGATCCTGATTTGAGTATCTACCACGTCTTTCATTGTGCCTCCACTACAAGATCCAAATACAAAGGTACGTGAAGTACAGTGACCTGGAAATCGAGAGTTTCCGTTCATCTGATAGGGATAAGACTGCTTGAAACGGCTACAGGGAGTATTGAGCCTATCATCCTGATTATCAGCACCGATGCCAGCGGAGAACGAGTCTCCAATAGCAAGCCAACTTGTAATATTTCGATTCATACTTGGAGCAACATATTTGGGGATGTTTGCAGCGTTTATGATTGAGGCGATTTGAGGGTCATCCCGAGATTCTAGAGGGATACCACAGCTACTACCAAAGAGGCACGCCAAAAGGAGTTGCTTTGCTATCATTTAGATGCTTTGAGCGTGGTGAAATGGGTATATAGCGTATTGGCTTGAACGAAAAGAGATGATATAAGTATTGAAAAATCGTAGGTTTCGTATGTATGCTGTAGTGAGAGAGGGAGGACGAAGTTTGATGCCGCTTTCGCTTTCCTAGTGGGTGGACCCCCTGGATAATACAAATTATTCTAAAATAATGGCTTATGCCACATAGGGGATGAAAATTACTGTAGGCTTACCCGAATTATAGTAAAGATCATGCGAAGCAAACGGTACACCTATCATTATCTACTTATTAGGCGTATCCGATTTATAGTCAAAGTTGTCCGAAGCTAACGATTGATTTAATGTTCCTAGGGCTGATTATTCAACTTTTCCGGATGATACTAGTAAGGATTAAGTTTATTTCGGTACTCCCCCGCCTCTTAGCTCTTCCTCCCTCTACTCGAGTAGAGGTGAGCGATTAAAATAATTGATATTAGATTATATTATAATTATAAATAACGCGAATATAGGATTAATCGTCGTTTAAAGCGGAGCGGCTAATTAGAAGGCTAGGATCCGCTCTGTATCATAAAAAAATTCTAAATGGCCTCCTCTATTATTTTCATATCACTTCTAAGTATTAAAATCATTACGAATACACCTCTCTCAACGCTCTAATAGTCTCGAAATTCTCTAATCATAGATAAACTAATAATGAGACAAATAAGCACTTTTGAAACTAATAAAGTCAAATGCCTCTATTATTGGTATCACAGGTAATGCGCAACTGGATGGCCTAGATCACGTAATACTGCTGGTACGTGGTTGCATTCTAGTGAAGGCCTCGTTGCTGCTTAGTCATCGAAGCTAAGGTCACGTTCCCACGTGACACATATATCCCAACACTATACTCGATTAGTATATGTTTCTGCTTCGCCTTCTTTTGAGCATACCAAGACTGACGCTAAACCATTGCTCGTTCCCTGCCTTAAACTTTCCTTACAACTCCAGCCGCCCAACTACTTCTCCTTGCAACTGTGCAAATTATTAACAGCGAAAACTATGAGATGTATACTCGTACTAAAACCATCTTGCTCGGCATCGCAACTCTGCTTCTCCCTCATGGAGTCTCAGCAGCACCTCCTCAACAAAATGTGATCGTATATCCGGCGTTGACATCCAATCCAGACCTTGATCACCTTCCCATCTCCAATTTTGACTCCAACTCCAACTCCAACTCCAAATCCAAGCCCAACACCGAATCCCTCAAAATCCCCGGTGAATCCCCAGCATATCACTGCCCCAACTCCAACCCATCCAACTCCATCTTCCAAATCAGGCGGTTAGATTTCCTCCCCACAAATCCAAC
>QGMG01000580.1:0-23616 GCA_007825325.1 Lachnellula cervina | reverse complement strand
ATTTGGGCTAGATGTTCTGTATTAAGACTATATATTCTCCTGGATATCCGTCTTCTTACATTTTAGGATAAGCAGAAGCTCATTTATAGGTTCGTAGAGGACACCGTGTGCAGGTGTTAAATCTTCGTCCTCCTTGGCTTTTGATGTCTGACGCTGTCTGGCATATTATAAAGTGATGATGCCTTTTTAGTCTGCCGTCGCGCCTGGCCTTTGGATAGAGAAGTCTGTAGAATACTATACGAGTTAAAATATTTATTACGCTGTAAAATAGAGTGTTGCATATTATAGGTTATGAATAATGCTTTTTCTTAAGCTTTAAGCACCTGAACTTTAAAGTAGACAGAAAGTAGACAGAAAGTAGAAAGCGATTGGGTATTATTTTCACAACTTCCTAATGGCCGCTTGGTCTCGTCTCTAGCTAAGATCAAATTCAGAATAATGTGCTTCTACCTGTAGAAGTATAGCCTGGGAAGACATACCTGCCAAGTCCATCTTCACTTCATATTAACTGAGAAAATATGTGTTAGAACGACTAGCTACATGCCCAAAGTAGGCGATGCATAAAGTAAAACCCGTGGCCGTATGAAATTTGACCACGGAGCCTAGTCTCATTATCATTGTCCAGCCTAAGTACCTCAGAGTCCAACACTAAGTGAAATAATTCTCTTTCTTTTCCAACTATGAATTATCTCTCATCTAAACTTCTCATCTCGCATCGAGTTCAAATTCCGCGGAAAGTTATTCAACACCATCCATAGCAACAACCTGCTTCGCGTATATCACACTGTGTGGCATTCTTGCTTTGCTTTCCGGAAATGTGAACTGTAGTGGTGCCGCGGTCGATTTACATGGGGCTCTCTACGCACTGCAACATCGTGGACAGGTAAGCTATCATCTTTCTTCGTTTGCAGCTTCTTGGAAACTATAATACACTGGCTACCGTCAAGATGTTAAAAGATTCTTGCCCTTGTATATCCATGTACTAACCAGTACGCTGTAAGATGCCTGCAGCATTGCAACGTCCTATAAGTCAGGACGAATCTACTCTTGCAAAGGTAAAGGCCTAGCTTCAAAAGTATTCCGGCACGGCGCAATCATTCCTGTACTCCCTGGATTCATGGGACTTGATCATCTTCGATATCCCACCGCGGGAACTTCATCTAATACGGAAAGCCAACCCTCTTACGTTAGCTCGTTAGTTCTGCCTGTTAGAAAAAGTATATAGGATGAATTCTGACAAAGGACTAGTCCCTATGGCCTCTTGTTCTCGCACAACGGGTAAGTTTTAGATCGTGTGGAAGGTGGAACTAATCATGAAGCGCTAATACATTTTTATTAGGGACCTTCTTGATACGGAAAAGCTGAAGGAAACCTTGGACAAAGAAACCTATCGCTATGTTAATACAGACAGTGACTCTGAAATCACGCCCAAGTCTTTGCTTCTCGGTTGCTTCAGACGAACAAGAGACGAGTAGATGAGGACGATCTTTTTACAGGACTTGAAAATATGTAAGTATTAATTTAATCATAAACCTATGCTTGATACCGCACGTTATAAATCATGATTAGTATTTGAAAACTGCTAAAGTTAAAACATCAGGTACAAGCTTACTATAGGTGGCTTTGCCTTTTGCAGAATGGTCGCTGGATTTGCGATCTTCGGAGCCAGAGATCCTCATGGCATTCGGCCTCTCGTTATTGGTTCACGCCACAATCAAGACGGGAAAGGCCTGGATTACATGCTAACATCTTAGTCTGTGGCTTTGGATCAGCTCGGATTTACCTGGCATTGAGGATATTAAGCCTGGCCAGGCTGTCTTCTCCCCAAGGGAGGATCACCTATCTTTCGCCAAGTCCACCCCGAATTGAGTTATACCCCTGATATATTTGAATTCTGCTACTTTAGTTTCCCTAACTCGATTATCGATGGTATTTCGGTAGATGAGAGTCGGCAGAATATGGGACGCAAGCTCGCTGATACTATTCGAAAGACATTGGGCTGGGGGTTGTTGATGGTATTGATAAGAGTTAGTACAGTTACTCTTATAGCTTGCTCCGAGGGCATCTATAGAGCTAATTACAGATCGCAGTCGTTCCTATACCTGACTCCGGCATTGTTCCTGCTTTGTCCGTTGCCGAAGCTCTCAATCGACCATACCGCCACGCATTCTCAAGAAACCGGTATATTTTTCGAACTTTTATAATGCCCAGCCAAGAAAAGTGTCGGAAGGGTGTCCAATCAAAGCTCAATCCACTGCGAAGTGAGTTCAAAGACAAGAACGTACTTCTTGTTGATGATAGGTACGTATTCCTTCAAGAGTGTTAAAGCAGATCGAGCTGAGAATGCTAGTATTGTGCGCGGCACGACTAGCTTGCAGGTGTGCAATATGGCTAGAGAAGCAGGAGCAAAGATGGTCTACTTTGCGAGTTCTTCCCCTGCCGTCACGTACGTTATCTCGTATGCCCTCATTACGTCTACTTAATTATTATCTAGCCATCCCCACATTTATGGCATTGACCTAGTTACTTCAACGGAATTAGTAGCGTATAATCGCGACCGAAAAGCTATTGCGGCGTCGATAAACGCGGACGAGCTCGTGTTCTTGACCTTGGAAGATCTTGAGTCTGCGTGTGCTGAACTCAGTCCACGCCCGCAGCAGCGCTTCGAGGCTGGGGTCTTCTGTGGTAGATACGTGACGCCTGTATCTTAAGGATACTTGGAGAAGTTGGAGCGGACTCGTGGTAAGTCGGGTGGTTGAAAAGAGCGATGATGGCGTGTTCGTGACTGTGGGAGATAGTGTGATAGCACCTCCAGTAGTGTCTGAGTGTTCAGACCTTATTCTTCCTAATCTAGGAGGCGATAACTGATGATACACTTGACTTGTACTAGGAAATACTATAGCTAAAATGGCATGGAGGATACGGAGTATCATATCGGCTGGATAGATACTTACCTGTGTAAATTTAATCGAATTGATTATATATTCATCCCATTCGTTTAAACCGCTACTTGTAAACCCTCAAACTCTTAATTATGCTGCTAGATATAAGAAGTATCACGTCTTCTTCTCGGCTTTTAATCTCCTATGCTATTTAGCACACTATAAATCGGTGCCGCTTTTTCCGACCCACCGGCACTACGAAGCTTCTTCTTTTCATAGAGGCGGCCGTAAATCACTAGAGTTAAATTTGCAAACCCGTAAATCTATATGCTTCAAGCACAATTAGGGCAAAGGCCTCTCAATCTCTTCCCTTTGTTGCGGCGACTACTATTATAAACCTTTGAAAATATTTGAAAGTCTAAGGATAAAGTAAATATTATATGCCGGACCGGTACATAATTTTCGGGCTGGTGTCGGGCCGGATAATATTAGCGTAGTACGTAATTACCGCAGGGCCCACAACAAACATCTGTATGAGTTGAAATAGGCGATTTCGTTTCTAAAAAATGTGCCTGGTTAGTTCAGTGGTGTAAGCTTTCTCCCTATCCGACTTCATAGCTCTTTCTAACAATATTAAAAGAGAATACATGCTTTGGGTATATGACGCTAGCACTGCGCTAGCATGCTAGCGCCTCTCAAATCTGATTGTATGTGGTATGTATCACGTGATTCCTCAATAAGACCTCTCTAACACCTTCTAGGTCGCAGGTTCAATCCCTGCATCAGGCCGATATAAATTATCTTTTTTGCTATTTTATCCTCTAAGCTCAGGTGATAGGCGTCTGATTTCCCCACTATAGTAAGTATTTCTCAATCGAGTCGAAGCCGAAATTGGGCTTGCTCTTTTATTAGTATCTCTAAGGGAGCGCTATATTTAGATATAGTTTTTACACTACTCTAGTATAATAATATAAAATAGTGTTAGCTTAGGTGATTTTTATGGTATTATTTGCTTTTTCGTCTTTCGAAAAAGCGGAAGAGCGTGCTGATAAATTACGCGAATTCGCTTAGAATAGGGGCAACCGCGCGATAGCATAACTATAACCCCGCTTGATAAGCTGTGTAGAAGAGCGCTACCTTTATTTTGAGATCATTGGGATCTCCCTAAGAGTCCGGAGATGTGTTAATCTAAGGATTTACATATAGGGTACTACTATCAGAAAGCATTTTACACTCGAGTGCTTAGCCGAGGGCCTTATAGCTATAACCTTCCCCTTCGTTTGGGATAGACTATCAGTAACTTTGCCTGAGGGCGTGAAGTTTGAGACTAGGAAAGTGGTGATATATAATATGTCCGCGTGAGCAGCAAAGTGCATAGCTCCAAGGCGCATAACAAAGGAAAGTTCAGCAGTTACTATAAATACCACAGACGAAGGAGGTCCCCTAGAGACGCCGTAAATCAAGGTACTTAGTCACACCCTGGTCCTAGCCTTGCGCAGAGCTATGGAGTGGTTGCGAGTATCCTGATTCATGAGCTCGAAATCGTGATATAAGAAGCGGCGCTTATGATCAGCGACTTTTAATGTCCCACGCCGCGTAGCACATTTAAATAAGAGTGCTGCAATGTCCAGCACACTGTATAGGGGTCACCACAAAACCCAAGGACCCACGGGTCGGGTCGGGTCGGGTTCCCTATGCCTTGGGTCTGAGTCCTAACCTAGGACCCATGTGGACCCATGGTGACCTCTAAGCACACAAATCTGTTGAGGACTTTAAGGTTTCAAGCTTGAAAAGACGACTATAAGGAAAGGTCATAAGGCAAACATCATGATTAATTCACTAGGATACTCTTGAGTGAACGTCCATATCGAAGCTGAAGTGAATTTAAGATATATAAAGCTTGGGAACGAGGCGGAGAATCTTTGTCAAGTTCAGATCTATAAGATTCCCTGGGTTGTGAGCTTTCACATGAAAAAATCTTGAAGCTTGAAGGCTTGAGGGCTTCCAGTGATGAGTGTCGTCACACTAGTCCCATTCAAGCGAGAAGGGGATTAGGACGTCGTCGACGCGTGCACTCAAGTATCAACGCGTCGACACCACCAATTATCACAATTTCAACCGCATAAACACTACCATCAACTCCTTCTCTGTATATCCCATTCTACTGTTCCTTTTATATATCATAACACGGTTAACCCTCTCCCCCTACTTGTCCTTCTGTTCAGTTACAAATCAACACAGGCATTCATCCAGGATGTCTTCTTCCCGCGCTCAAGGCAAACGTCCTCAGGTCGAGGAGGATGATAATGATGTTATTACATTGGGCGGAATGAAGAAGTGGAAGCAGGGACTTGGGGGGTTATTCTATGATGTTCTCCTAGCAAACCAGTTCGAGCTCAAAGGCCAAATGGATACTCTCAAAGTTCAAGGAGACCGGATTGAAAAGAATCTAAGTGCACTCACGGAAATGTAAGTAGCTACAACAGCCTGCCTAAACAACATCAGCTAACCACAAACCTTCTAGGGTTAGGAAGATTGCAACGGGCTCTGCAAAGAGCAACAGTGCACCAAAGCGAAAGAGTGTAACCATCGAGGATGAGGAGGACGAAGACGAAGACCCGAAGCCCGTCAAGAAGCAAAGCGAAATAAGATCAATTGCCCAAAGATAAAGCCGGAAGACCGAGAGACGCTGCTCACCTTGAGCACAACATTCCTGAAGGATGGTGGGGAGCTCTTGGTATGTACTTTGCAACTACTATAGTTAACCTGTACTAATACCAACACAGATTACAAGGTCGGCACGAATTTCAGCACTGATCATGACGTGAGTTACGGCAATCAAAGATGCCAACCTGTACGAAATCATCACGGGGTATAACGAAGAGCAATTTGAAAACTTGTTCTTGAGCGTCGGGAGCGAAGTCCGAACCACCACCGGCAACCAGTATGTGCAAGGAAAGCCTCGGGCGAAAGACAGCACGGCTTCGAAGCGTGCCGCCGTCATCCCAACGGCCCCTCAGCGATCAGCAACCGGTGACGCAACGAGGCTGCAAAGTCCACCTCCAAGTCCACCAGGCTGCGGGCGGAAGACATTGTTGATTCAGTTATGAAGGAGGTGAAGCAGGAGGAGGAATCTGGACCGTCTCACCGCTTGCGAAATGGACATAGCAAAAACCCTAGAAAGGAGAAGGTCACTATTGACTTGATCGATGACACCGAGTACGATTCTGTACGAATCTTTGGTCGGGTCGGACCACGACTTTAATGATGTCAAGGGAGAGGAGACCAATGATGAGGATGAGGATGAGTATCGATCCAGTTCAACTAAAGGCCGTAAGGTCTAGTTTTATTTGGTGATATGATGATATGGCACATGTATTTGACGTTGGGGTTGCTTGAAAGAGGTTATTCAAAGGCCGGAAAGTTTATATATATTGCTCGGGATATGACTGGACGAATTTGTGCGCCTTGAAAGGCCGCCAGCTCTATATTTTATTTTCAGTTATACATTTGGCTGTTTACGGGGGCATACATGGTTCACTACCGTATAAATTGCCATAGTGCCCCACCCCGCACTATAACCCGCACTTTAATATTACCCCAGATCCATAGCTATTAACTGTACAGCGCTAGTATTCTAAAGCTTCCTATACCGCATAAATCATGGCGGTGCACAACATGGTTGACTTTTAATGTCCCACGCCGAGTGGCACATTATAATCCAGTGCTGCTTAGGTAGAGCCCCAGGGGCACTAACCCAATTTATACGGTATCTACCCTGACAAGAACAAGATGGGCGCTATAAAGAGTATCTGCTTAATCGCATCATATCTCTCTAGTGAATATCCAGATATTGAAGGTGAAGTAGAATCGAGACATATAAAGTTAGGGGTTTGGACGGGGAATAGTTGTCAAGAGATATTTGTGCAGATCTGTTTATTCCACGGGCTTCAAAGCTTCCATATTGAAAGATGAGAGCCTTTTAATAGCTTCAAGTATATTTGACATATGCAAAATGACTCGAGTTCTCTTCATCTTTGAATCAAATTCACCGAATGGCCCACTTGTGCTTGACGCTAATGTATTTCTATGCACAAAAGGAAGAAAAAGCAAACCACGAACCTACAACACCACAGCTACATGCCATGAATAGCCAACGAGAAATCGCACAAACTCCCTCGCAGATCGACACACCATCATTTCACCGAAATGGCACCAAAGACCGATACGACGGCGACTCCCAAAGAATCCAAGGGTTCATTAAGCACAGCTTCTGCAAGCCCGATACGCAAGGGGAAGGGGAAGGCGCCGCAAGGTGCAGCCAAGCCGATCTACTATAGCGACAAGGCAGACTTGGATCGGACCGCGGAGTATTGGAAGACGTATTGTGGGAAGACTTCAAATCAGGCTCCTAGTTACATGGCAAGACCCAACTTCCCGGAGGATCTGGCTGCATTGACTGTACGTTGTGTCAATCTAAGCATTGTGTTTTCGAAAGCATACTGACGAACCACCTATAGCAAGCCCACTCGCCAATCCCCGCGTATATACCTATGGGGCAGTACCTCCGAGGCTTGGACAACGTCGAAATAATCGAGGGCAACGAGGCGATATACAAGAAGAGATTCCTGGCTGGGGGGATGCTGACCCAAAATCACAAACTCGAGCTCCCTGCCATCTCCTCACACTTGAATGCCGAAGCCGTTTTTGTACAAGGCAATGCCACGCCAGAAAATTGCCTCAGGGCATCACCAGAGAACATCCAAGAAAACGAAGAGTTTGGCATGGATGATAAAATCATGCCAAGCGCCTCCAGCGCCGACCACCCAAGGCAAGCACCGATAATATGCTCCAAGCTGAGAGCCCACCCCCTTTTAAGGCTGAAGGTAGTGGGTACGATTTTACGTTGGAAGTGGAGGATGAGGATGATTAGGCTGGTGGTGATCCGCGAGGGTCGAATTACTTTTCTTTTTTTCTCTATTCCGGAAATGGTTAGCGGGGGTACTGTGCATCTTACGGGAGGGAGGGGAAGGGGGAGGGGTTTTATTAGAAGAATAACAGCACTTCCAGCAAATACTAAGTTCATCATTGCGAGTCCGGTGAAGCACCACCCAACACCCATCTTGCCAAAGGTTGTATGGCAACGGCTACAACACCAACGCCTGGGTTACGCAAAAAATTTCCAAGCGCAAAGGCGTCCGCAGCTTGCTGCTTTGCACATTTCTGTCAAGAATGCCGTGGTTGGAACGCAAACTGATGACATTCCGAAGCCAGCTATATGATGCGTTAGCTGCTTGAATTTCTTGGGAAATTTGGTCGAGCAGTAGTATGCACTTACTTATGGACATGGCTACTAGAATGGCAGCCGGATGTACTGAATAATAGACACGCCAACCAAACAGAATGTTCCACTGGATGTGGAACATTATAAATATCTACCTCATCTATCGGCGCCTCCTCAAAGCCCATCAGCAGGGTAGCCTTCAGAGCAGCAGTTTTGGCGGTTGATTAGTTGGGAGATGGGTGGGAAGAGGCGTAGGCATTCGTAAATCACTGAGGTGAGATATGGAAGGTCTGGCAGATCGTTTTCTGGTGTAGCTGTGATTTCTGCTCGCAGGCGGTCTTGGATTTCCAAAGACAGAGGTTAAATTGGGTGGAAAAGAAGATCCAGAGCTAATGACTTGCCGGATGCTTCCCCAACAGATACATGCTGGATGTCAAAAGAATTTGGGGGTTCTCCTGTCCCGCATAAAATGCCGTATTGAGGTTATCACGGAACTGCTGCTGAGTGATGAGACCCTCCTCTCTTGCGGCCAGAAGCCGGCTTCCAAGTTTGTCAGAATCCATGGATGTGAACTTTCCTTGGTGGCTTTTCTCGACTCCAGCCGCCAATTCTTTAGAGAGGTGTGTGATTGTTTCGCGAGATTTTCTTCTGCTTGGTAGCCAGTCGAGGATGGGAAAGAACGTGAAAATAGCCTGGAAGATCTCTCGCTTAACTGCTGACTGGAGTTTGTGAAGCTGGGTATCTAGGTTTTCAAGTTTAGCATTATTTTATTTCAGGATGAGACTAGCTGGTTCTTACCCCGAAGTCTGTTTGCAGGATACTATTCGACGCATTTGCTATAGTGTATCTTTGTAACAAGTCTGAATTTGCAACACCACTATTGCCGCCTAGGGATTGGGTCTCTTTCACAAGCTGGACAAGAAGGCTTGCATTGGAAAAGAGAATATCTGATTCAAAGTTTCTCTGGAGTCCTGGTTTTAAGATCCCTTGGAACACCTAAGAGGGAGGATGCTTACCCAAAAAAGAAGCTATGGCGCTACAGAGGATCTTTTTTTGGTTGCCTCTTTTCTGGAATGTTTCTTCATCTTTGAAGATTTCGGCATCGTAGGCTAATTTTTGCACCAGTATATGCCAGCGACCAGCGAAGAACATTTTCACTGCTCCATGTTTTTGGAGTGGCTTCTGGATGTGTTTCTTGTACATGTCCTCTTGATCGACATCCCGAAAGAGTGGAATCAGTCCAACCCATAATGGCACCGCCGAAATGTTCATGGGATACTTTGGTGGCAATAGCAGAAAATAATAGATGCAGGTGATTGTAATGACCACAGAAAGAGCTGGTTGAGAAAGAATCCAGAGAGAACGGTCCATGAAAGTAGCCATGTCTCACAATATAAATTATGGATATATCTCTTCGATGTCAAGCGTTCGGTTATTTTGTTCGGATCAATACACTACAGCTCATCGTCAGAAGAAATATATTTTGAGTACAGCATTGAAATTTTGTCTAGTTGGTTGAATGTGAAATACCGAGACGTGCCACACATTATTTCTTTTTTGGTTGGTGCAAGATGAACTTAACTCCGGCCTCAGCCGCAAAATGGCTTCCATTTCTGAAGTTAAAAAAGAATATAACTTACGAGCTGTCCACCCGAGGAGTTTAATTTTATCTCAGGTCATCTAATAAAGGCACGAAAAGCCCGTCTCGGCCTACCCCTTGCGTTGACTAAGTCTTGCATGCATGTAAAGTGTATGTCCGAGTTGATGTATACCCACGTTTTCCAAGGCTTCGAAATAGCAGGGAAGCACCACAGGTTTATCAACCGCCTGTTTCTTTCGCTTCTCCTGATCGAGTTGTCTCGGAAAATAGCTTTCTTACTAAGTGTTCAATGGGCACTAGGGATGGGTGGTTCCAAAGGAACGAAGACCAGTATAACAATTCTAGAGGTAGAATCAAGGCCACCTTTAAGTATTTGAACTCGCGTTAATAAAGTATTAATTTGAAAATTTATCACTTGATGCTATTATCTTCTTCATAATTGTCTTGTAAAAAAGTAATTTCACAAGCTAAAGCGGAAATGACTTCAACCGAGCAAATTGCCTCATCTAACGTATCTATTTAATAATTCTACCATTGTTAGAGTTTCTAAACTAGTAAATTCAGTTTGTTATCCGTCTAGATTACCGCTATTATATCAGGCTTGAAAACTAATAAGTAACGTTGAATTTCAAACCCACATTTACAGAACTCGCCGCAACGGCTTTCTTTCTCCAGGTAACACAGAGCAGAAGGAATTGGGAAACAAGGACATCGAAAACATGGAATATCTGAAAGAGTCTCACTTTCAAGCCCTCCCCATCTCGGTGCTTCCGTGTCTCAAAAAGGCGGAGTAGCTGCCAAGAAAGGCGCAGGGCTCATGATGTGAAAAAAAGACGAATAAATCGTTAAGTTGGTATAAACACCCACATCGTGATCGAGCGCCTTGTTACTATAGATTCCTTGCATCTGCACTTCTAAAGGGAAAGAGATATATCACATTAACTTGCTCAGACCTATCCAAACATTACCAATCAATCTATTACTTTACGATCGCCATGGAGTTTCCCAATATCGGGGCCTCTATTTACCACAACATTCAAGCTGTTTATTCTCGCGACCAAGAAGGAAGGCTACTTCGCATGATTGGCGCTGGAAAAAGGGACTTCGAAAACTCATGGGAGATTATCCGGAACGCTTTGCTGAAGTCCGACCAAGAGAATTGGCCAAGCCATATACCACTATCCATCGATTCTACCAAGTTCACGTTCAGTGAAAAACAGAGGCCTGGAGAGAATGAGATACTCGGAATCATCCAACATGCTAGCCTAGCAGATCAACCCTTTCACCAATCCTTCATCAACCTTCTTCTGTCACAGATGAGTTTACACTTGACGAAAAGCCCTCCAATAAAAGACAGCATCCAAGTTCAAACGGAAAGAATTGTTCGTCTTTTCGATGACCGTCTCCGCCACATCAGCATCAACGACCAGTGGGACTTCGACGGTCGCGAGTATTTCCAGAAGCGAGTCTACCACTACACATCACGAAACCAACCTGTTGAATTCTGCCTTCCGGCATTCCCTTGTAAGTCGTCCAACCAAGATAAGGTCATGGGAACAATGCCGGATCGCGGTGAGGAAATGGGACTTCTGAAGCTGCATGGTTTTGCCAGGGAAATCAAGAAGATATACCCACCAGGCGCTAAAATTTGGATAATCAGTGGTTCGTAATCCCTTTTGAACAACCTGATATTGCTTCAAGCTGACTCCGATGCCTCTAGATGGTCATGTGTTTAGCGATTGTGGTAAGTCTATCATTTCGATCTCAAATAGGGCGTTGCCTAATGAGTCGTAGTCGGCGTGGATGACACGGTCGTTGATGCCTATACCCTCGAGCTCCAAAAAATGAACAATCGCATCGGCAAAGCTCAAGATTCCCGTGACCAAATAGGATTCAAATCGCTTGTGGATCTATTCGACCTCCAAAATGCATCACCAGCATCCCCGACGCTTGCACAGCATTTTATCCCCGAAATCCATCACCATGTTGATACTAAACTTGAAGAAGAAGCTGAAACGTCTCGCCGCATCCTTATGGCGGGTTGTCAGAGCGACAGAGCTGCTTTGAGACGGGACATTGACTTGGGAGACCCGGCCGTCTTGGCTTTATACCGTGGCTTCTCACGATTCATGCTTGAGGACCTTGAGATGCATTGCTCTACGAAGAATATGAGCAAAAGTGAGCGCAAGAAACTTTCAAAAAAGGTAGCGTTCGAGATGATTCAGGTACGTAAACGCATGGCATCAGTTTTGTGGAATAATATTGATCATATGGGTAGAGAAATCAGGCGTACTCCAATCTTGTCGAATTACTATTCCCGGATCATGTCCGTCTTTCAATTCATGCGTAAACTGCCCTCCAACCCTCCTTTTGAAGTGTTACTCACTCATATCATGTAGTCATAATAACAGCGGTCCTAAATTTGGAATACGGCTCTTTGAGAAAGAAGTCTGTAAGCCAATTAGCATGCTATCCCAAGATCCCGGAATCGGAGGTAATTCAGATGATCTCTTGCATATCCCCACGCCTTGGCATAACTGCATTGTTGAGGTTGCCGGTGATTCCAAGATCTACGTGGGAAAATCGAGGGTGATAGTAGATGCTTTGGAAAAGGGACTGTATACTGGAGGGTGGAAGGAGGGACATTCTGGCAAGGCTGGATGTTTCGAGGTCGCACGAGTATTACAATCTCAATCGAATAATGTTTTGACGGCGGTACCAACTATAAGGAGCGATGAGATAGGTGTTACCAATCTATTAGGGTTCATTAAGGATCGGCCACAGACATATGGACGAAAGGGATGTTTTTCGGATTTGGGTTATATAAACGAACGACTCGTTGGATTATAAGTCGTTAGATACTGTCGCTAGGATGAATCTATACTGCGTTTAAGCAAAGCAATAATGTCTTTCATGTCGACTCGGTGCTGGATATTCAAATTCCGCATTAGTTAGGATGTAAGAACAGACCTAGCTATTAGACCTGCTATGATTTACCTACCAATTCGCTAGTTCTTTGATTAATGAACTAGCTTATCATCTAATCCATAGGACTTTATAAGTGAACTATAGATTTGACTAATTGCTCTATGCTCACTAATTACTGTTTACCGTCTTTTCAGATATCTATATTTGATCACCCTCACTTAGCTATTTTGAGGTGATTTGTACCCGATTTGTATTTGTTATATGCAGACCTGTATCCTATTATTTATAAGTATTCAGATTTTCATTAATAAGAAAGAGATTAGGAGGGAGGTAGTAGTAAATGTGAGAGAAGGAGTTCTTCTATATATAGCCGCATATTGGATAGTAATGTTTCTCACGTTAATCATCTGATTTGTCAAGGAGGGGTATATCAAGAGGTGGCTTTCTTTTCAGGGGAACACTATCGCAATTTATACGGTAGTACTTAGTAGGTAGACCAGGTCCTTTATTTTAATTTTACGGTAACAGAGTTCATTAGCAAAATACAGTGAGATAGTATACTGTATTGTACGTCACTCACTTGCGCAATAACAGCCCCTGTGGGACCGATCTCGTGACTAGATGCTACCTCAGTACTCTGAATACCCGTGATTTGCCACTACAAACTTTCATTGTTAACTTGAGTGAGTATTAATAGTTTTGCATCAGACAAGTCAATCACGAAATGTTTGAACGGCGTACAATTGAGTAGCTGTATGTTTCAATTATCGGTCACGTGAGTCGGTCTAACCAATCTGCGAGGTTTTTGCGGATTTGCGCATTTTGTGCTGCATTTGGCCACCTGATTACCATCTTGCTGTCCATGACTTGGTACGACGAGGTATAGCAAGCAGTAGGTTCCGGCAGTTTCTCTGTCCCTCCTCCCCTTTATATAACTTTCTTCATCTTCATCTCGACTTCAACTTCATCTTCATTTTCATCCTCATCTTTGCTTTCCCCGCTCCTTCCCCACCTTGCAAAGGTCAAAAGGTGAGCGGCATCACAGCAGTGCATCGTGCATTGCATATCGCATCGCATCGCATCCATCAAGATAATTCACCCTCTCAAGTGGGATAACATGGCGAATATGGCGACGACCTCCTTCTTGATCTCGAATCTACACTGCCCCTCGTGTGTTTCCCATATCAAAGATACAATCTCCCATCTGGATCCCCAACCAAGCTCCGTATCGCCATCGCTCGTGACTTCATGGGTGACGGTCGATCACGAGATATCCCTCTCCATACGGAACATCCAGAACGCTCTCGAAGAGGCTGGATTCGAAATATCCGATGTTGCAACTAACACGAAACAGCCAACAACATTCGCCACTGGCAGAGCGCACAAAGCTGGTAGTAGCAACATCGGGTACTTGGACCGGTTGATATCTAGATTGGGATTTGATAGCGAGCCAACAAAAGCCAAAGCTACAAACCGACACTTGGAAAATTGCGAAGCATGTCGGCTGGAAAGAGACGTAAAGGCTGCCGAGTCCTCAGCTGCCGAAAGTGAACGAACAAGCGGTAATATCCCACTTGTCGTGATAGATTCTAACAATGCATCCCAAACGACATGGCGAGCATCCATAGCGATTGGCGGCATGACATGTGCGTCTTGTTCAAAGGCCATAACTTCAGAGCTTAAGGAGAAGGATTGGATCCAAAATGTGGTCGTCAACCTCATATCAAACAGCGCCACGGTCGATTTCCTGGGAAAGGAACACCAGAATGATATTATTGAGGCAATCGAAGATATTGGATATGAAGCGACGATCGATAGTGTCGTGGATATGAAGAAGCTTCAGGATGATTCATCAAAGACGGTACGTGGAAGCCTTGTTAATTTCAGCTTTGCAAACGCCTCAGGGGTTCTGAGACATTCTTCATCGATCTTTGCTGACCCATAGATAGATCCGGACCGTCGAAATATTCGTTGACGGTATGTTTTGCGGGCACTGTCCGGAAAAAGTACTGGTATCCCTTCAAGCTTTCGGAGACCGAGTCAAGGTTGAAAAGCCTATAGATATTCGCGATCCTATTTTGAAGATCAGCTACACACCCCATCTGCCAGATCTTACTATCAGAAGCATCATAGCCGTAATCTCAGAGGCCAATGAGGCCCTCAATCCGTCAATCTATCATCCTCCCACCCTCGAAGAGCGATCACATGAAAACCATCGACGGGAACAGCTCCGGATAGTGTACAGAGTACTCCTCACTCTGATTATTGCCATTCCAACCCTCATAATCGGCATCGTCTACATGAGTCTTGTGCCTTCCAGCAACCCAGGACGAAAGTTTCTTGATAAGCCCTTGCATGCCGGAGTCAGCAGATCGCAGTGGGCTCTGTTTGTCATGGCGACTCCAGTATATTTTCTTTGCGCCGATGTGTTCCATATCCGAGCGCTGAAAGAGATCAGATCAATGTGGAGGCCTGGTAGTAAGACTCCGTTCCTGCAAAGATTTTACCGATTTGGAAGTATGAACATGCTCATGTCACTTGGAACATCGATTGCGTACTTCTCGTCAGTAGCTCAGCTCATCGCTGCGGGTGTCAGCTCTCCACTGGTACCGGACAACAGTACCTTCTATTTCGACTCGGTAGTATTCTTGACTCTATTCCTTCTGATTGGCCGCCTGATAGAATCCTACAGCAAGTCCAAGACGGGAGATGCTGTAACTATGCTTGGGAAACTGAGGCCCACTGAAGCTCTTCTGGTTGTTTCAGCAAATCCCGAATCAAACTCAAGCGACACTCTGACAGAGGAAAAGTGGCTAAATAGAGGAACCAAAGACTCCGTTCAGAGCATTAACGTTGATCTGCTCGAGTTTGATGATGTGGTCAGGGTTTTACAGGGAGGATCTCCACCTTGCGATGGGATCGTCGTTCAAGGGGAAACAATATTTGATGAGTCAAGTCTTACTGGAGAGTCCAAACTTGTGAAGAAAGCTGTCGGCGACGAAGTCTTCTCTGGAACAGTCAACAAGGATGGTCCGATTTCCGTCAAGATAACGGGCGTCGCTGGGTCTTCGATGCTTGATCAAATTGTCAAAGCAGTTCGTGAAGGACAAACTCGGCGAGCACCAATAGAACGTATTGCGGATACCCTTACTGGCTACTTCGTCCCCATGGTCACTCTGATTGCAATCGTCACCTGGATTATCTGGCTTGCGTTGGGTGTTTCCGGAGACTTGCCAGATGATTATTTGGGAGACAGCTCTCGAGGCTGGACTGCGTGGTCACTCCAATTCGCAATTGCAGTTTTCGTTGTAGCCTGTCCATGCGGGTTGGCCCTCGCTGCACCCACGGCACTCTTCGTTGGTGGCGGATTGGCAGCTCAGAATGGAATACTGGTCAAAGGCGGTGGGGAAGCGTTTGAGAAAGCGAGCAGGCTGGATTGTATCGTGTTTGATAAGACTGGGACGCTGACGATGGGTGGCGAGCCCGTTGTTACTGATTTTCAAGTATTTCCTATTAATTTAGAGTTTGGATCCCAGGATGGGCAAGAAGTCATACTGGGTTCTATCAAAGCCATCGAAGAAAATAGCAGCCATACAATCGCCAAAGCGCTTGTATCATTTTGCAAGAGCAGAGAAATTAGGGAATCTGGAATCGCGGACATCGAAGAAATAGCTGGGAAAGGAATGCGCGGGAGAATGTCTCACCATGGGTCAGACATTATTGATGAGGTCCTGATCGGCAACGAAGCTCTATTTACCGACTTTGAGATACCTCTCAGACCGGAGACTCTCGCTACCCTAGAAGCCTGGAAGCTCGAGGGAAAATCTGTTGCTCTTGCCTCCATGAAAAGAGAACCAGGTAGTTGGCAGCTGACCGCAATATTTGCTATTTCCGACCCAATTAGGAAGGAAGCACGTAGCATAATTAAGGCTATTCGGGATCGTGGCACAGAGTCAGTATTTCTTTTTAATGTCTCAGTTTTGGGTCTCGCTAACTCCAACAAAGTGTCTGGATGCTATCTGGTGACAACCAAATCACGGCCAATGCCGTCGGTAAGTCCTTCAATGTCTCATAATTCTAGGACATTCTCCTAACCGAATATCCACAGGCGCCAAAGTCGGAATCGCAGCCGAAAACATCATCGCCGGCGTCCTCCCCAGCCAAAAAGCAGAAAAGATCCAATATCTCCAAAAGTCCCTCAAAGCACACACAACCTTCCCCGGAACAGAGCATTCCACAAAATGCGCTATGATCGCCATGGTGGGCGACGGCATCAACGACTCCCCAGCCCTCACGACCGCCGATGTCGGAATAGCCATCGGCTCCGGCTCAGACATCGCCATCTCATCCGCGGAATTCGTCCTCGTCTCCAGCAACCTCAGCACGCTCATCACGCTCTTAGATCTCAGCAAATGCGTCTTCCAACGTATCAAGCTTAACTTCGCGTGGGCGCTCGTCTACAACCTTATCGCGCTGCCGGTTGCGGCTGGGGTACTGTATCCCGTGGTTAGTAGGGGGTCGCATGTTCGGTTGGATCCTGTGTGGGCGAGCTTGGCGATGGCGGCCAGTAGTATTAGTGTTGTTTGTAGTAGTTTGGCGCTTAGGAGCGGGATTCCTTGGCTGGGGTTTAAGGTTAGGGGGGTGCTGGTGGATGTAGAAGCAGAAGGGGAAGAATAAGGATTATAAGGTCGCTTAAAGTCATAGTCTAGTGTAGTAGTGTTCAACACTGGGGGAGAGAAGCCATAGGCTTCCTCCAAGCCTCCCGGGGGGCATTGGGGGGCATTGGGGCGTGACTCGCTGGGTAATTTACAACTTGTAAATTACAAGTGTATACACCAAACCCAGAAGCCAAAATTCAGTCATAAAAAGCGCTAGCCATACTGGTTCCAGGCTATCCATTAATCCTTAAATCCCTCCGCCTTGATGTCTTGGGACTATCCATTTACGCAGTAATGTACTCCGTACGAAGGACAGATTCACGCTATCTCGAGACCGTATGCTATCCAGATGTACAGCGCTACTCCCTTTGCTAAATACCTTCTACCTACCCACCCACCCATCACTTTATCCCATTCAGCCTAACACACTACCCTTCCATTTCACACCATCGTCGCGGTCGCAACTCGCGTATGGAGGCTTGTTTGATCATGTAGCGTCGCTTTGGGTCTTTGGTAAGTGGCCCGGACTGCAGTTGTGGAACGGGGCTTAGGACTATCTGCGATAGAAACAAGTGGGAGTGATGGAGATATATGGAGTAGCGGACGACGGCGACGGCTTTGCGTGATTCTATATCCACGTGCTGTTTCATTAGATGGATGATTGTAGATTGTACCTGAGGAGGGAAGGACTTTCAGCTATTTTTCAAGGAGGGCTATTGGACGTTGTTTGAGGTGGGTGTTTCTTGGGGTTGTTATCTGTGTAGTATTGTACAATTAATAGGGAGGTGGGTGTTGTGTTTGCTTGGGGTTGGGCTGGGGCTGCGCAGTGCGGCGTGAAAGGGGGGTGTTTGAGGGGCTTGCTTGTAGAGTCGGGGGAAATGAGACAGGCCTTGATGCGTGACAGCTTTATGTAGCATCATGGTGAGATACAGTTATCTGCCTAGAAAGCTAGGATCTTTTCTCGTACATAGGCATAGAAGTCATATTTCCATGTCCACGCCGCTTATCCCCAATAAGACCAACTAATAGTGAATAACCCTTCCGCAGGTAGTGCTAGGAGCTATTAACTGCCTGCTGAGTCATGAGCCGTCTGATTGCCGACAGACCTGTTTTCTTCGGACCATCCATCAACACTTGTGATTCTCAAAGTATCGAACCACAGTCCAGAAAAAACCAACCGCAACAACAGACAAAATGGCATCACGAGAAATACAAGAGCTTCGGAAGAAGCTAACCGCAGCAAAAGAGAGACAGGACAATATCTGGAATACAAGAAGTTCTCTCAACACGCAAGAACTCTTCTTCGAGGCCCGACAACAGTCTGTTGCAATTCAATCTAGGCTTGATGTCCTGGAGGCTCGGGAGGCGGGAGAATCAGAACGCGAGAAGAAAGTCGGTAGCACGAAAGCGGCAACTGTTATCGATCTCACCGAAGACGAGGACGACGGAGTGGGAGGCAGATCCATGACAAACGTCAAGAAAGAAACAGTCGCAGGCCATCTCAAAATTGTGAAGCTTGAGAGGGACCAGCCAGCCACATTAGAAGTCGACCAAACTCCGGTGAATCGGATGCCAAAGGATCAATTGCCGAAACAAGATATTGCGATGGGGTCCGTTTTGAAACGGACAATGATTGATAATTCCACCAACCAGGACAACAATTGTCGAAGAACTTTCTCGGACCTCAATGCGATGCGAGGCGAGGGTGCCAGTTTGGAGATCTGGGATTTCAAAGCGGCAGAGTGGCATTCAATGCGTGCTGAAGCTTTAGCTGGAAGGGGTGTATTGATCTCTCGCCGCATGATTGAGGGTAGTAAAAACGATATATTGTTTCATTATGTTCGCAGGGTAGTAAAAGTCATTTACTTCTGCAAATATGATTGCACCCTGGAGGACGTGGAACGATATATCCCAAAGGAAACATATTCGCAATTTATAAGCACAAGAAACTTCACCAATGATGTGCGGACAATCAAATACGAGCTGCACTCAACACATCTATCACAAAATTTCAAAAGAACTATTCTGCCACGGTGGAGCAAACAAGAAGGATTTCCGCCTGTGCCCTTTGATGTTGCCAACGATACTGACGAAGACAAAGCTGTGCGAATGGCATTTTTCACGAAAAAAGCGCATCAAGATACAAAAGCCCTCGATCAGTTTATAGGCACTATGCGTGAGTGTGTGGACTTCGACTTGATCAAGAGGCAGGATACTCCTGAAGATGTGGTGGCATGGAAATGGGCAGCCAAGAGCCTAGCAGAGGCAGCGAATCTTGTCTACGAGTTTCACAATAGAAAAGGCTCCCAAATTAAAGATCGGGAATGTGCCGCATTGAGGAATAAGAAATGGGAGGAGTTTGGGAGGACCAACTATAGCAACGCTCCGTCTCCTGACAGAATCCCGATCCCGCGCTCCCTTGGACCTGAACCCGAGCTAGTAGCAGTGCCAGGTCCTAGACCTCAACAGCCAGCCATGGAGAGACCTTCTAAGCGCCCGAAAATGACTCCTGAAAAAGATCAAGCTCGCTAGCCGGGGCCTTCCCAGCTTCTTAATATGGCCTGGGAAAATATGTTCGAGGACACGCCACTAGCACGGAAAAGCACGCAGAAGAGCAAAACGAAGAGCGCAACTGCAGAGAACGAAGCGAGTTATTTCATGGACGAACAATAATTTGGGGATTGAGACATATAGGATAAGGGCATTTCGTGCCAGTACTCTCCCTTCTTTGGCCTTTTCAGATGACTGGGGGGTTATTAGCTTGGGAAACTTAGGTTGGAGATTTTGAAGGCAGCACAATTTTGTATTTCGGGAGTAGAGGAGAAGATAGAGATTGGGAGTTAAACAATGCTATTAATATATCGATGTTGTGGAGTCTTCCGCAGGCGTGATTTCTAATATTCGTGTACATGTTCTTTACTCGAATGGTGAAATTGTGAAGGCGACGTGAGGTGAGTCCAGGAAGGGGGAAATTAGCAGGGTCTGTGGAAAGAGGTGGTCGGAATAGAGTTGGGGCTAAAGGCACACGAGGGTATCTTTAGTGAGAAATTTTTCTTAGATGCACCCCTCACCACCCCTGTTCTTGTAGCAGAGGACATTCAGATACCCGCACGCACACAGTAATTGACCTATTCATGCCTCTAACGCCCCTTTAAGTATATCTTCATCTCAATCCTACCATGAGAATGGGTTTCATCTAAAACTCAATTGTCCATTCCCACTATCAGCTCAAATTCCCCCTCCCCCGCTCTTCTACCGCTAACAGATCTTGATAGCCTACATCTGTATCACGAAGCAATCAACTGAAGATCATTGTGAGGCTGGGGTGAACCCTTCACCAATACCTAAACAAGCGCAGTACCGTCCGGCTTGTGTAGTCTACAATGGCGGATCAAAATTCGTACCTTAGGTACAAACGAGACACTCGGCACTTACTCTACTGGATGATTCACGCGTCAAACAGCATTATCAAATCTACCGGGTCAAATGCTGCGTCGATAGCGACCAATACCACGGGTCAAATCACCGTGTCTTCCCTGGTGCCAATGTCGAAGTTGATTGCGGAGCATGTCAAACCAATCCCATCGACTATCTACCGAATCTTTCAGGCAGTGATCGATGCAAGAAAAGCCACCCACGCCGTGTTTCAACAACTTGTCTCCAAGAATCCAGACCCGGAGATAGAGAAGAGTAACATATCTCACAAACACTTCATCGATGGTCTGACCGAGGCTTTTGCAGCCTTGGGAGGCAAGATATGGGCTTCAGAGCAGAAATCCGGGAAGGAAACGGCAGACGAAGATATAGATGCAGTTATATTCACGAACACATTTTCTGCTCTGAATCTTGGCGATTCGAGCAACGTGGGTGAAGAAGAGGATGCGGAATCCGATGATTTAGGACCTTCCCCAGCCTCATTGGCTCGCCCTAAGAAGAAGTCCGCTAAAGGTAAGAAGGGGAAAGGAGGAAAGAAATCGAAAGCCAAGAAAAAGCCGGCACATAAGGAAGCTAGCATCAAAGAGATACCTTTGGAAAGTTACCGCATCATCGAGGACGAAACTGGAATTGTGACGGACTACCTGATGGCCGTGTACTCGCTTGTCCAGCAGTGGGCAGAGCTTCGAGATTACGTACAAAATCTTTGGCATGAGGTAGCATACGATGGGCTGAATAGCGCTGTGGGAGGAGCAATGTCCAACGTGGCGATCGCGATGGTCAAGCAGACACAGTCTGCTATCTTTGTCGACTTCCCGGGTCATGACTCCTACCAAACTGTCATGAATACCATCACACGTGGAGATCCAGACAAGGCTCAAGGCATGTTTCATGCTACTCTAAAGCAAGTAGCACCCAATGGCAATGTGATACAGAGTCACTCAGCCGATGTCGACGTCAGAGAGCAATTTATGATACATGCTTACCAACATCTTCTGGACTTCATCACGGACTACCAAGCAACTCGGAGCGGCAAACCCACGAAAAGGATGCTGGCTGAGATTCGTAATTGGGATCCCAAGTTCGATGTCCGACGAGCCAGCAAAGAGCAACGCCTCAAGTGGCGTCGAGCATATACAATTAGTTGGCTATACGATTTAGTGAATCTATACTCAGTTATTGTTGTCCAACGCAACACGATGAAAGGACAACATTTGGTTTACGATAGAGTTGATTGGTCAGTGAACGGACCGTGGTACCGAGACCGAAGACTCTACGGCCTAAATGAACTCGCCGGCGACATCACTACGCTTGCAATGCAGAAACCCGGCACGGATATCCGCAAGAGAATCCTTCCCCACCATGTCTTCCAGATACAGTGTATCGTTGATTCCATGACAGTCTCCCGAGGCTGGTCACTTAGCAATCTTCGAGGCCATGTTCTGAGTGCTCCTGCTCCCGCTTTCCGTCCTAGACGCGACATTGACCTTTTTCTGGATCGCGAAAACGAAAGAGTAGGCCATGGGTACCTACAAGCAGTTGATATCTTGCAAGAATTGTTTGAGAAAGATTCCGAGATACACGGTACCCCAGATCGTCACACTGCAACTTCGAAATTGCTTGAAGAGTTCAAAGACGACTTTGTGCAGTGGCTTGGTGAAAGCTTTCACCAATATCCGCACCTTCTAAAGACCCTTGAACCCTCTCGCTTCTCCAATACCAATGCCAATGGTCTGTGGGAGTACAGTCCATTCCTTTGCGGTGTTGGGCTGGCGGAAGCACTTGAACTTTCGTACAGCATGAGTTTTTTTATATGGGACATAATTCCAGAGCCGATGTGTATCATACACCTGCACAACATGCTAGTAAAGAAGGGTTACATTGCCAACCCGGTCGGACTTTGGGCTACCCTCCAAGACCTTTTTCCTACCGAATTTTTCGCTGGAGGCAAAATTCCGGAATCGGATTTTAGCGGAGGCTTCCGCGCAGTTTGCAACGAAACTAATTCGCGCCAGGCGACTTTTCAGAGACGGGCTGTCAGTCGAAACGTCGCTCGCACCGCAGTCGACCTCCATGGACTTCTAAATATGAATAAGAACCGCTTCTTCAAGAATAAATCTTTACTCCGGATCTACCGCGAAGCTGAATGGATTCCCGAGCGTATTCCTGACGAGGAAATACGCATGCCTTCTACATTAGGAGCTTACCGAATTACCCAGATGAAGGTGTTAACGGATCCAGTAACTGGCAAGAAAGTACTGAAAGATACGCCACTTACTATCAACTCAAGGGCTAGCGGAATGACAGATGAAGAGATGATCCAGTTGGCCTCAGCAAAGCAACGAAAAGACGACGATCAATCGGTTCCAGCGGAGATACTAGCTTCAATTCCCGAAGGCTACACACATAAAAAGTCCAATTCAACTATTACAGGCACCCGGCTATTGGGCTTTCTGAAGCGCGATATGGTGATTGACATCTGTGGAGAAAGATACCCACTTTCAAGTATGAATTACACAATCGTTACCGTACGAATGATGCTTTTGTTTATGACGATCGAAGACAAATTGAAAGACCTCCGTCACCCATTGTGGGTCAGGGCATACGAGCAGGAGCCATTAATGATGCGGGAAAAGCGGTAAGACGAATATCCAAAGATCCGGGAAAACGAGGTCCCAGCTGAACCAGTGTAACTAAAAGCTCGGCCAGTGTAGTAATTAACATCTAATATAAGGTCTATGCTTCTTTACACTAGTTTAACTTTAGTGGCGTGATTCTTTACACTAGTTAAACTTTAGCGAGAGTGGAGAGTAGGGTAGGGGGTAGGGG
>QGMG01000579.1:0-23711 GCA_007825325.1 Lachnellula cervina | reverse complement strand
ACCACCCTCCCTCTTAGCATACTCCTCCTCAATAGCCTCCTCATACTTCCTATCCGCATTCCCCTCCCCCTCCACGGGACTCGTCGGGTCCTCCCTCAAAATACCCTCCTTGACCAGCTCCTCAGGCGCCGGCCTATGCGCAATCTTCTCATTCAGCGCATCGGCCTTCATGCTCTTCTCCAGCTCGCGCGCATGGCCCTGGAGAGCGGGGGCGGCTGTGGAGGGAGCTAGGATGTTGCGCTCGATGAGGTCTTCGCGGGGTGGGCGTGAGGATAGGGATTTCTTGAGGCTGTCGGTTGCGCGTTGGCGTTCTAGGTCGAGGGCTGTGGATTGGAGGGCTCTGTGGGAGGGGTGTTAGTTCTCTTTTTCTCTCTTTTTTCTCTTTTTTCCGGATAACTGATGTGGTGTGGTGTGATTTTGGTACTGGGATGGTAGCTTTCTGGGAGGAAAACGTACGGAGCAGCGTTTGTATCAAGTAGGATGTGTCTGTCTTTCAACTCTTGTGGATCGGGGCGATGCTGCAAATGCTTCTCGAGGGAGTTTTGGCGGACGTGGGACGCTCCAGCGACGGGGGAGATGGGGGTTTCGTCGATGACGGCGCTGCGGTTTTGGTCTTCGGATGCCATGTTTGTGTTTACGTTTGAAGTTTTAATATGTTTCTGGTGTTTGTGTTTGTGTGTCTTTGTCTGTGGAAGGGGGTGTGATCAAGGTTGATGTGGAGATGTCTTGCTTTGTTTACGAGTATGTACAGCTAATGTTTACTTGAGTCTTGAGCTTGAGCTCTCCCCGCATTTGGTTGCCGGGAGCCAGTCTCGATGAGGCCTAGCGGGATCAGCCTCTTGGTTGCATCGTCATCGTCATCGTCTCAGCGCAGTTGTTATATTTCTGTACTTACCTAGGTATGTATCTGTAGATACATCTTATTCTCCGTATATTTCTATTCGGCTCTAAATACGAATATCTACAAATTCTTCAGCTCAAACTTCTTCCGGAGCCGCTCCCCCCATTTCATCAAAACAATAGGAACAGGCAAAAGAGCCATTGCCACAAATGCCAATAGACTATTTCCCCAACCTAGCCCCAAGGCCAGATACATCTTTTGCCCAGCAAGTGGCAGTACAGCGCCTATCACACTTCGAACGACCGAGTTCGCAGCAAGAGCGCTCGCTGCATAAATGCTAAAAGCATCAACCAAGTACATTGTGACGGTCATAAAAATGGCGAGATTCCCGATCCCTATCAGACTTGTCGAAATGATGGGAACAATCCAATGTACGTGGTAGTTTGCTGTCCAACCATAGAGCAAGAATCCCATCGGGATGAGCACCGAGCCAGGAAGCATCATCGGCAAGCGGTACTCAGGTTTCATGCCAGCGGATTGCTCACCTGCTGCGGCAGCAACAGCGTCTGCTCTCTCAGTCTGGCGTCTGAGGATTTTATCAGACGCAAAAGCGAAGAATATGAGTCCACCGATCGATCCCACGCCGATTCCCATGAATGTCAGGCCGACGGAGCCTGACGAGAAACCATAGGAATCCTCGAAGACGAGCGTGAATGTGGTGAACAGCAGATACAAATACCCATAGACAACTCCAACATAGAGACTTGTCGATAGCACTATGGGTGATAACGCGAGCATCTTGGCCGGGCGAATGATTGACCTGATGAAAAAGTCTTTCGTGGACAGTCCTATGTCAAGCTTGGATCGAAGCTCGAGATTCCCAGTCTCTTGTTGCAAGCGTGCTGCTTTCCTGGATAAAATGGTTGGAGCATATGTTTCTCGCATGAAGAAGAAACAAAGTATTGTGAAAAATCCGGATAGCATGGCCAGAACCCAGAATACCCACCGCCATCCTTTTGCTTCACTGAGGTAGCCACCCGCAACAGGACCAACTACAAAAGTTAGCTTTGATCAGAACTGGAGCCACCCTGTTCCACGTACTGACAGGTCCGACAATAGGTCCTAATACAAAAAACGACATTCCTCTTCCTCGATTCTCTTGTATGACAAGATCTGCAATACTCCCCCCACCTACGATACTATTAGCTCCTTATTCATACAGCCAATAGCTCATATGCATACCATTTGTTAAAGGGGCACTCCCAAAACAGCCTGCCACAAATCGAAACCCAATGAGCATCCTCAGATTAGTAGAAAGTGCACACGCAACAGTGAAGGCAACAAATCCCACATTACACGCATGATAGACAGGCAGCCGACCGTATATTTCACTCATAGGGGCTAATATCATCGGTCCAACAGCAAATCCAAGCACATAAACGGAGACCACGAAGCTCGCCAGCTCAACATTGTCATTCTTGAACTCTTTCATGACATCCGGAACGCCTGGGGCAAACATTGAGGATGCCAGAGGTGAAACAAAACAGATCGAGGCAACTAAGCCGATGTTCAAAGCTTTCAACCACGAACTGAAATTCAAGGGATTCTGTGGATCGTCGGGTCCATCCCACCAAACGATATTTGAATTGTCAGGTTCTTCCGCCGATGCATCCGCAGATTGTTTTTCAACCTCTTCGCTTGCACCATCTTTCCGTGGCGTTTCCCTGGATTTCCTTGTACTGTGATATGTAGTGTACTGTGTAGCGATTGCTTGCTCGCGTTTCAATTCTCCGACTGCGTCTAAAACATATCCTTCGTTTGAGGGGATATCGGCATCGTGTCCCTCGTAGGTAGCTAGCATTTCCTTCTCGATGTCGGATACGGAACGTTTGTGTTTTCCAGAGCTCTGTGCACATTGCGCTACAGGATTCGGGACTTGGGTAGAACCCACCGAGGAGAAAGTCATCCTGCTTTCTACAAGTTAGCTGGTTGATCTCCATCGCGTCTAACTTGGCTCGCCGTCGCAAATACAGTAGCAAATAGCCAAACCAAGAGGATATAAAAATGCAACGGGTTGGTATGGAGGAACAAGAAGCTTACGGGAACGGGTAGATCCGCGACACCAGCAGCAGCTACGTGCAGATCTGGGGTACGGATCACACTAAAAAGCAGGCTATCTAACTCGAGTCTTCATAGCCTGACCTGCCTTGTGTCGTATCTCAGAGAACAGGTGGGAGTACCGGTGCATAGTCTTGATGAATTATATCCATTATGGACTTCGTGAAGGAGGCTATTATCATACAACGCGACCACCATCTCCGCACCGGCAGCTACCTCACAAAATGCGACCTGGCCGGAAGTTTGTCCCTCATTCGGAAGCTGATAAGTAAACTCTGCATAACTCCAGCTTTAGGCCTTGGGACTGGATAATGCAAGGCGGGATGCTGGAGATGCCTTGCATAAATTTATAAGTCCACCAATAAGTCCACCAATAATAAATAACAGGGGTCGGAAGTTTCAGCATCTACCACGTACCTTTTCTTTACGGTTTTTATCAACCTACTGTTTCTGGCATTGTTTTGAGAGCTGGGAATTATAAAAGGTAGGTCGTTTGATGGCTTGCTATATTGGTAAGGTGTTGTATGCGTAATGCAACTTACGGTAGAGCCTATTTACAGTGAGAGTGCGAGTCGCAACAAGAGGGAATCAATGCAGAGTTTTGCAGGCGAGCAGGCTGATGTCTTTTGAAGGACAAAGTTGGGATTACCAACGAGAAATAGCGATAGCTATAAGAGAAAATGTGAGTATTTTCCTATATGATATATCAATGGTCAAGAAAACCGCGACGGTCTCAGCGCTCCCGATTCACCCATGTTATTCTTTGAAAGGCCATAGGAAAGAAATTGGCTACCATGGCGGCTCAAGAAATAGATCTCAAGTTATGTTCAAGACTTCAGACTTGGTTGTAAGGGGCAAGATTTGTCCCCGTTGCTAAAGTTGATTTCTTTGACCGAAGGGCAGCAGCAATCGCAAGACATCACTGGTCCATCCTAAGTACACGACCCCTCGACTTTCGAAAACACATTATTATGCTTCAAAAACCCTGGAAATCTAGCGGCTGGAATCCCCAAATTCAGGGGGTAGGAGCCTAGCCGCAATTTCCAAGTGGATTTGCGAGCGACTTGAAAAGCAAAACAACGACTGCGAATGTGTCCCCAGAGCAAGTCCAGGAAATGAGTCCTCCGGTACAAGACTATCGTGCTGCGTCTTGCATAGGATATTATTTGAAGACTGAAGTGGAAAAACTCCAGTTGTGGAGTACTCGTTACCCCTTTTCCTCCTAAGCGATCTAAAATCACGTAGCGAAACTGGAAGAGAAGAGCTCTAAATATGCATAAATTTAAAGGTAACCCAGGAATGTTTTTTCGCGGTGTGATTTTAGACTGAAAAGAAGTGTGGGGTCATTTTCCTGTGGACGACGCATTCGTGGATATGGGGCGCTGAGTTGAGTGCTCTTTGCTAGCCGGAATAGGACACTTCCACTTTCGCCGAGTAATTTATGGGTAAAGGTTAGTAGAGGCATTTCTGAGTCTTTTCAAACTCGATTCCACAAGTCTCAATCAACTTGTACTAGAACTTTAATACACATTGCGATGATAATCAGATCTGTTAACGGGATTATACAACGCCTCGTGACTTTCCCCCTTGTTTCTATTTAAATCACTTCGCGAGATAACGACGAACAAGACACAGTAGCATTCCTTGAATATTACGCATCTTTATTTGACCTTAAAGAGACCTTAAAGAGATCTGAAAGAGTGGTTTACCGAATCTCTATTGTTTCAACTGCTACAAATGGGCTCGTGGGGCAAGGATTCACTTTTCTCTCCAGGTACAGTTCCGTCTGTATTGAATCAAATAAGCAGATTTACTATCAAAATAGTCAAGCTGGCACAGATTCTCTTCAACTTAAAATTGGCTCTTACTTACTAACATTAAATAGGGTCCGGAGGGGGCGGTGGTCTCTTCACAAAAACACAAAGAAATTTTCGGCGTTGCACATACCCCAAGATGAAGTTCACCATGGTTACGGCAACAGACAATATTCGGCATGCGACTTCACGCACCAGCTTGAGAGAGGACTTTATATGCGATCAGTAAGTAATTCTCCATTTCATTTCAGGTTTCATGTTTAGAGTAAGATTCTGCGCCGGCTTGACTACTATTGCATATTTTGGTCACTTTTGGTCACTTTTGTCACTTTTGTCCAGCTTGAAACCCGAGAGTTTATAGTCCATGTTTTTACAGCTCAAACCCCAAAACCTAATCTACCATGATCAGTCCTTCAGGATCTGGAGAATGGAAATAAGTATAGCTATGATAGACTGCGGCCTCAAGGGTCTCAGCTTTTTAGTGGTTACGGCGTATTGACTATCCGTGGGTTTACTCTCCTCCTTGGAGCGTGTGAATTTCAGAAAACTCGTCGGGAACTTGATTATTCAATATCTTTTTGCACCGATCCGCCCCACAGAGCTTCTTCAACCGCATAAACTGGAGTAAAAGCCTTCCTTTGGGACTAGTCGCTTCACTTGAATCCTGCTAGCAAAAGGTTGCCCTTATAAAAGGGTCTTGTCAGACTTCTTCGATGCCTGCTTTCTGCCAACACTTTTCTTTCCACGGAACATCTCCAACGACAACAACGCATCCTACTACTATTACTCTATGGGCTGCTTTTCCTCACATGGGATATATGGCTGGCTTACTTGCCGACCAAAGAGTTTGTAGATGTAGCGCCTTCAGCTTGAACCGTTTCTTCTGCTTCTTCCACACGCCCCCAAAAGGTAAAAGCACCCTCTGGAAAGACTTGACAAACCAGCTGCTAAACAGACTCCAGATCTTGAGTCCTGCCACTACGACACTATCATTTGAGCTTGTCTTGCACGGTATCAATCTCATCGATCCCTCTTCGCTGTTGGGTGTTGGCGTTTTCCACCATTGCTGCTCTCTAAACCTACGACCAGGATTCACCCCAAGCCGGTCTACTTAACTGGGTCTACACTTTCCAATTCCGTTTTCTAGCGTCAACAGCAGAGTTTTTTTCATAGCAAATTCGTGGTTGACTCATAAGTCGGCAACAAATGCTCCGTTTAAATTTCCCACGACCTCTTTTCACGCACCACCGCATCTCCAACACCACGCCCACAAAGGTTCAAGCCGAAACGAAACCGACAAGCTACCTTCCAGAGACCACTTCAATCGACGACCTCAGCCAATGCCCAAACCAGTCCTCGATTCACCGCCAAATCGCGCACCTCTCTTCCCCTCATCCATATACATTTCCTTTCTTTCCTCAACCCTCCATCTCAAGCTGCCTCCCCTCAGATCACCTCACCTCCTACTATGCCTTTCACACCCCATCATTCACCCCAAGCTAACACCCACACAGGAATCTCTCCCCGACGGGATCTTGAATGACACCGCGACAGCCTCCCTGCATCCTGCATCGGTGTTCGCGAAAGCACTTGATACCCGACGACAGGATTGAGATACGTTAGATTCCTTGATTCGCCGCCTCCCCCAAAACATATCGAGATTCCTCTAATCTATGACATATTGGCATTTGGTCGGGACGCCGCGGCTTTCTTTATTCCGCTTCAATTTAGATTTCCTATCCTATCAACATTCCGCAATCCCGGCAACGGACTCGACAACTCGCCTGACATCACCTCTCCCATCGGGACACAGGTAGTGAAGTGGATTCTGGGCCCGGAATCCAGGAGTGTCGAAACTTCTTCGCTGGGGGAAAAACTACAAAAAAACACACCGAAAATAACAACAACAAAAAAACGAGAAAAATGGAGGGAAAATACGTACTTCGAGGGAGATGGACCCCGGAGAAAGTGGTGGAATGGGACTTTTTTCTTTACGCAGTAATAGTACGTTCATACTTTTTCTTATGGGTGTGATCTGAGGTAGCTTGAATTCCTTTTCTTCATACACCTACCTTCCCTTTACTTCCTATCGCCACACCAAGCCACGCAGCGACTTCGACTTCGACTTCGACTTTCTCCTAGGATCCAAGGAACGGAAAACAAAGCACGACACTCCCACCAGTGCATCGGTGAAAGAGATCAGGGGCAAGGAAAGTACTGTCGAGGTAGTTCGTTCCTTTTCCACGATGCAGTATTGTGTACGACTAATACGATTACAGAGTGTTGAATGAAGCGTGGTGGGGGTTAGAAAGATAGATGGAAGAGACGAGGGGTAAGGAGGATGGGAACAGTAGTCTGTTTGAGATGGGAAGGAAATAAATATGTATAGCAACGCGAGCAAGGATGCAGGCCCGAACAACAGAACCAGGAATTCAAATTGACATCAAATCCCCAGTCCACCAGTCCAAGTATCAAACCTTGCCTAGTCACTTACGCAACAAACACATGATACTCAGGATGTGTTCTCTCTCTATACCCTTCACACGAACCTGCAAAAAGAAGTTCAAAATAATGCAATGCTTCGCTGAATTTTTCATCTCCAATCTACACAAATACAGAATACATGGCAAGCTAGGTACGTCCTGCATGCAAAGAACTTCCCTCCTACATCTCGTTCACGGACGCGAAAAACAAAAACCCCCTGTTCTTTCAATCGATATCCTCTCCCTCCGATGCCTTCAAGACTTGTGCATTCAGAAGCTCGATCTCTTCTCGTGCTTTGGCGTCTGCTGGATCTTCTACTACTGGTGATTTGAGAGCTGGCTCTACTGTTGGGGTTGAGGTGATCGCTGGCTCGTCCTCTTTGGTTGGCTCGAGGATAGGGGTTGATTCAGTCTTCTTCTCGATGACTTCTGGCTCTTCGACAGGATCAATGACCGATTCCGATTTCTCGATGACTGGGTCCTCAATTCTGGCAGCGACTGGTATATCTTTCTCGGCATTCTCAGGCTCGATTTCAGACTCCTTTTCTTCCTTGACTTGCTCCGGGACGATTTTCTCCTCGATTGGCTCAGGAACAGAAACCTTCTCCTCGGCGACTGCTGGGGTAAGCTCAACAGGAGAAGATTCATCCTCGGCCTCCTTCAGGGCTAGCTCCTCTTGGGCAGTCTCCGGGACGACAGGTTCCTCAACCACTTCCGGCTGCTCTGGCTCAGCAATCTTAGGCTCGGTAGCTTTAGGTTCCTCGATCTCTGCCTTTTTCTCCTTATTCTTTTCGGGCTCAACAGATATAACTGGGCTCGGTTTCGCAGCCAAACTCTCAGCCACCTCCTCCTTGACCTCCGGAATCTCCACCTTTGGCTCTGGAGCCGGTTTCTTCGCAACACACTTTGGCTCTTCTTTTGCCTTCGATACAGGCACAGCAGCCTCAACCTTCTTCTCCACAGCTTTCGCCGTCTTTGCAACACTTTTCACAACCTCCTTTGGCTTAGCCGTCATACTCGCCATCTTTGGCGGTCCGTCTCTCGTAACTTTGTGAACAACTGGCGCTTTAGTTGGAGGCGTCGTAGACTGTGCTGCTGTCTTGCTAGCGGAAGAAGTAGTAGGCCGCATCATACGGGCAAGAAAAGAGTCGTCGGCTGGTGGAGGCTGGTGCGGCAGGCTTTGACGCGAGGCTGGCCTCTTTGGAGCCGGAGGGGGACCAAGGGATGGTCTGCCGCTGCTAGAGAGGTTTGAGGGTTTGCGGGTTCCAGAAGACGATTTTGAGACGGTGCTTGCTCGACTCGGGGAGCGGGATGCAGCTTGGTGCGCATGTAGTGCATTTGTATGCTGGGCGTTGCCGGAGGCACGACTTAGGGATTGACGCACTGGTGGAGGTGGCGAGTTAGTGGTCTTGGACCCAGATGAAGCCGTGTGTGCAGTGAGAGACGCTGGGAGCTTGATTGGCTTTGTTGGTGATCTTGGTCTTGGCTTCTTGAATCCTGTCTGGGGCGGTGGAGATGCCGCAATTCTTGTCTTACTGGCCGCAGCGGATGAAGCTGTTGTGGCCCGACTTGTAGATGGTTTCGAGGGATGACTAGGTGCCAATGCAGCTCTGCTGGGCTTCTTCTCCACCTTCTTCTCCACCTTCTTCTCCGCGACCTTTCTTGGTGCCTCTCTCCTGCTAGGCGTTGTTGGCGTCTTGGGAAGTGGAGATTTGGGGGGAAGTGGTGACTTGAGGCTCTTTGTTGGGGATGCTTTAAGCGTCGCAGATTTTGCTGTAGCTATAGGAGCCGGTCTTGCCGTCTTGCTTGCTGGCTTCTCCACTGTCTTTGCTACCACAGGTATCGAATTCCCATTTGTATGTGCTGGGGGAGCCGCCTTCTTCTCCTCCTTAGGCATAACTGGCTTCACAATATCTTTCTTGATCAATCCACTGCCATGTCCCAACTGTCTGTCCAGTTCAATTGCCGGTGTTTCTACCGCCGTCTCCGGTATTGTCTCCTCCACAAACGAGCTGCGTTTTCTGGCATCGAACTCGGTAGCAATCGATTGTTTCCTCTCGGCGGTGGCCTTAGGATTATCCGTCTCATCGATACTGAAACTTGTTCTCCGTCTTGTCATGCTCGGTTCACCACTTGTATCCCTCTTCAATCCCAAGCCCACCTGCCCACTTCCCCCAACTGCCACAAAACTTGTCCGGACTTTCGATAGTGGTCGAGGCGAGGTGCCACTGCTAGCACCACCTGAAGAGTATCAGCCTGGCTCAGAAAGCTCAGTGAAATGACTCACCCAATGAACTAGCACCTGGTGAACGTCCTCGGTCTGGAGGGTCTGCCGGATCTTTGATCTCAAACATGGCGCGTAGATTGCGGACACCTCCCGACATTGTGATGCTATTGTGTTAGGTGGCGAAATGTAGCGGTGTCTCCTAATAATGTTCCTCCTTGGTACAGAGGAATTTGAATATTCCGTACAAACCGGCTCCGAAATAAAGCCCCGAGTCTGCAGTAGATGTAACTATCCAGGAAGTGACAGTATAGGCGGTGCTGAGTCTGCGTTCCAGTAAGGGTGAATCCGGATTTCCAGGAGTGTACAACAAACAAGCAGATCAACCAAGAAGCGGGTAAACAGTACGCGACACGGTATTATAGCAAACAACACGAAATTAAATATTTAGAATCCGCTGATGCGATGAAAGAACAAGCTTTGGAAAAAAGGTAGGAGAATTGAAGATGCTGTTTTGTTTAGATGTATGTACGGAGTAGTTCGTGGATCGTACGCTGGGTGTCTCGAAAGTAACATCTGGAGACTTTTATTATGCAGGGGCAGCTCACCGTCGCGAATCAATGCGGCATCTTTTGGCGGGGGAGATTTGATGCAGAAATAAAAGGGGCTCCCGTTGCCGACGCGCTCCGTATACACAATTGGGGTACATATAATAACTCATCTGAAGTCTCTGAGAGCTAAGTTTATATATGCACACTAAAGAATATTTCTACCACGTTAACCAGGGTTAATCGTCCATTTAACCTCATGTGATATCCGTCGTCGCATTCGCTCCTAGTCTATAGAAGCAAGATCCGTTGTCAAGCAAGAATTGTCGAGTCATTTTAGGTAGCAACACTACCTAAAAAAACTCAATTGCATTTTACTCCTAACTACTACAACTGCATTTTACCCCTAACCACTACTACTATAGCACAAAAGCGTAATGCTTCTAAAAGCTTCCTATCTTTACCTCCTTTTGCAACCTTTAATCTAGAACTAGAATCACCTTAATTACCTCTATAAAAGCGTCTTTAAATCACTACTATAGCTCTAGCATCCCCTCCTCTCTAAATACCTTAAATTATATCTTTATCTCCTTAAACACTAGTCGAAATACCCTCTCTGCCTTTCTTACCTTCTCTACTATATTCCTCACCTTAATTGTCTTCTCTAGTTTAGAAGAAAGCTATTGCTAATGCTAGTAATTATAAACGCTATATATGCAAAGCAAAGAGGTTTCTATATAAAAACTCTTAGGAATCTATTATTACTACTATAAGGATATACTACCTAAAAGCTACTACTTTAGGGTCTTCTCTTCTAAAGGATAATAAGGAGGGGCAGCTAAAGAAGCAGTATAGCAGTTATAATAAGATTCTAATAAATAAGAAAAAAGCTGCCATTTTTGGCTTTATCTAATTATAGATTATATATACCTTACTCTCTACTTAATCTATTATTCTAGATATAATCTATAGATTAAGAGAGAATAGGAGATAATGCTATCTAATAGAGAGCTAGTTTATAAAGTAGTAGAAGAAAAAGAAGATAAATTTAATTATAACTAAGCTTATTACTAAAGTATAAATCTTAGCGTAGAATATCTAAACTATAAAAGCTTAGTTTATAGAATATAATACTGCTTGCACAAAATATAATATTAAATAGGAGAACCTTAATAATTTTAATAAAACTAGCTTTAGAGTAGGCTGCCTAAAAGGCATTTAAGTCCTTATCTCTAAGGAGATCTACAAATTATACTTGATTAGCTCTAAGAACCGCAAAAGCCTTACTATTATTAAGATAATAAATATAAGAAGAGCTAAGACAATTCCGCTAGTTATTATTATTAAGGGGAAGCATTATATAGAGTCTTAGTATTATAGTTATTTAAAGGGGAAAGAGCTTATTCTCTTAAATAAGAGTAGTTTCACTACAAATAACCTTAAAATAAGGTTTTTAGACTATTACATTTTATATACTAGCGTAGGATCTAAGGAGCCTTAGAGAATACTTCTAATAGATAATTATAAAAGTTATTATTATATATATTGCGCTACATGTAATGTCTGACGCTCCCTTCTCTTAGCGCTACGCTAGTTAGTCATATATTAGAGCCCTATTAAGGGCATCTATAGAATGCATTCCCTTTTACTACTCTAATATATAGTCATTCTAATAGATTAGTAGCAATGCTCTTAGTATTCTAGTTCCTTAATATAATAAGAGATTATAAAGAACTAGAAGGTTTAGAACTATTAGTTATAGTTATAGCAATATTAATAAAATCGAGCGAATTATATAAAATATAATAGAACCACCACTAAAACACTATTATAAAATTGCTACCCACCTGCCTATTCTTAGGATTTAACTACTAAAACCTATTCTATAACCTCTACTACACTTCCGCTATATATATTATAGGCTTTAAAGCCTTTCTATACTCTTCTTTTAAGTCTTTTTGATTTTTTCAAGCCGCGCTTTTTGCAAATAGCAATTTATATTAGTGCCTTAGCACCTCTTATTTTAATATTTGTTTTTTGTTTCTTAACCTATTGCTAATATTCTTTTATATTGGATTATAATATTGATTTCTTAGAAATAGCTACTTGCTTAGCCTCTTTCCACTATAGTAGCGTTCGTTCCGTTTTATTAATTATTAATGCCAATTTAGCGCAAAAATTTAATAGTTTAAAACACATTTAGAAGAACCTCCCTCCTTAACATTTTAGCTCTTAGAACTTCCCTATTAGTTAGCTTAATAACATTCGAGGCTCTAAGTTAGTTCTTAAGCATTAGTTAAAGGATTTTACAAAGCTAGACGCGTCTATTCTTAAAAATTTAATCACTACAAATAGTAGTCCCTTAGATGCAGCTATTTAGTATAATGCTAATAAGGATTGCATTACTAATATAACTAAGAATAATAAAGATAGCACTGCTAAGCTAAATCGAATTATTATAAATAGTAGAAGAGATTTTCCCTCTTCTAATAAATCATCTAGACCTATTTCACTCTTTCTAGCTACGCCTTCTTAATATCCTCTCTCTTAGCCTCCTTAATAATTTACCTCTTATTCTACACTTCTAATAGCGGCGCTAGCAGCTACGCCTAAAGGCCTTAAGGCTATTCTAGGCTATATACTTCTAGGCTAAGGCAATAGCAATAATATATAAAAGATTTGCATTAATAATATTAGATATTTTTATTCGAATTAGCTATTAAGTTTTAGTCTCGAGGATTATATTATTAAGAATAGTAAGGGCTACTATAGTAATGTCTATTCTTTCTATAACCGAATTAATAACCTTACTTCTATATACAATTAGAAAAAGGTTTCTAAATGCATTAATAGCGTCCTTCTTAGAGACGCTTATAATTGGTAGAATAATATTCTTAATAATGTCTAGCGTAATAGTTGCCTTTAAGCTTGCAATTAGTATAATTTTATTAATTACCTTAAGAAGCATTTCAAGCTAACCCCTTCTATAGTAACTAATTAATTAATAGCCACTTATTATACAATTAAGGACTATTAGAATAAGAAGAGCATTGCTTCCTATATCTTAGCTATTTGTAATGCTTATAAAGGCTATAGTTTTAATAATAATTTCTATACTATTTATTAGTCTTAGAAGTATATCCATTCCGACCTTAGATGCAATATCTCTAAACCCTTAGAGGATATAATAATAGTAGCATTTATTAATATCTATTAAGCTTATTAATATAACTAGTTTAAGCTCTACTCTATGCTAGTAACTTATAACAAACAAGTTATTACTACTATAATCACTAAGGCGTTTTTAGAATCTTAAGATTATTAATATAATACTTCTACTTATTAGAGTTTTATGCCTTATAGTTCCTATTGCAGACGCGGTTATAGCAGTTATTAAAACGCTTAACCTCTCTACTAGCCTTAAAATTAGACTTATTAATAGAATGCGCCCCTATCAAATAATCTAATATATTAGCTACGCATTTAATAGGCCCCTTAGCAGTTGTATTAGTAATAGTAAAATCGTTCTTTTATAATAGGTCTAAATGCTAGATTATAGCAATAACCTTAGCTTGTATTAATAGCGCCGTAATAGCCTATAGTGTAATAAGCTTATATAAATAATAGTTAGTATAATTCTTATAACCCTTATAATAACTTTAGCTATTATGCAAATAACTAATTATACAATTAGAATAATGCTTCTTATAATATAAATGCATTATATATATAATAGCTATTATAAGAAGTTTTTCAGTCACCTAATCACCTATTTAAAACACTCCCTTAAGCACTATTTTAGGCACCTTCTTAAGTACTATTATCTTAATAGCCTTTATAAGTATTGCTTTACTCTAGTTAGACCTTATTATCTTGTACTCAAGTTGCTAAGCCTTAAAATGGCTCTTCTAATAGATTAATAGCAATTGCCGGTTTTACTAAAGTTAGTATTAAACCTAAGGTTTAGTATATTTATACAATTTGTAATAGCTTCTTCTTGTCTAGAACTAAGCTTTTTAAGCATATTTAGAACACTAGAGCTAGGTATAAGGTATAAGAGAAATCGCCTAATCGCTTATAAAAGCTTCTAGAATTAATAGATTTATCTAAAGTCATTTTAATAGCTCCACTTCTCAATTTAGGAATAGGCCTTAGATATTAAGGTTATACCTATCTTATAGTCCACCTTAGACTTATAAAGAATAGTTCTATTAATACTATATGCTAGGATATAGGCTATAATGCTTTATTGATTAATTGCAATTGGTTATAAAAGCTATCACCTAATACTAAGATCTATATAATAGCCTCTTTGCTCTCTATTAAAGGTATTAAGAGCAATTTGTATAAGACTAGCAAATATATTATTCTAATGCTATATATCCCTAAGTATAGCACCAAATTGATATTGCCTCTTAAAGCTTAGATCACTTATAAATTTTATATAATTAATAAGCTTTATACAAATATGCTTATTAGAACTGATATTATAGTTTCTAAGTAGGTTACACTTAATCTTAAGGGCTCACATCTCAATTTTGGATCGATTTAGCTAGTAATTAATATCTCTATTATTATTGTTCCTTAATAAGAAACCTTATAATAGGCTTATCTAGTTTATATGCTTAAATTAATAACTATTCCCTTCTATTCTATAGCTTATATCCCTATTATAGCTCTTTTAGAGATTGCTTAAGACTTCTTCTTTTAATTAGAGCAAATGGATTACATCTCTTTATTCTCTTATATAGTTAATAGTAATATATAGTATATTATTATTAAAAACGAAATAAATATTAGTATTACTTTAAAGCGGAATTAGCATTTAGAACACATTTTTAAGATTAATAATAAGTATACTATATTAGTAGTAGCATTTATAATAATGCCTAATTATAAATTATAGAGCAAATTAGCAGCTACCCCTTCTAAAGACCTTATACTTATTATTATAAAAGAAACAGCTATGCAATTAGCCCTTTTAGCTAAATGCGCACTACGCTTATAAGCCTAAGAATAGTTTAAATGCGCGCTAGCAGTTGTGGGAATAGCTCTAATTAGTTAATCAGCTCTAAATTACACTGTTTCGATGTCTTTTATAGACTTGAATACGTATTTAGTAGCATAAAGCGCGCCTTAGATTTCGCTACTAGTATAAAATGCTCCGATTCACTTCTCTTTTACTAATATTACATTGCAATTCGATGCTTCTTTTATAATAACTACTATTCTAATCACTTTTATAGAAGTTATATTAGATAATAGTATTAAGATCTTTAGCAAGGAGAACTCGGATAACGTTTAGTCAATTATTAATATTATTACTTAATATCTTAATGTTTTTACTAATATAGGAACTTTTATAGATATCTCTTCTAAGAAGTATATAAAGGTTCTTCTATACTCTAATTAGAAATAATAACTTCTAGTAAAGGGAGCAAAGGTCTATCTAATAGGAAATAATACTAAGGCCTTAATTAATAAGACATTTAATAACCTTTATAGTAAGGGTCGGATATTATAATTAAATATTTAGACCCCTTTCTCTTTTTCTGTTTTTATTATCTTTAAGATAGGACTAAAAGGCGATCGCATTAGATAAGTCGTTATTAATCTTTATAGTCTTAACTAAATAGTGCTTTCTAATATCTATTCTATTCCTCTATAGTTAGATATTATTAGCGCGGTTTATAGCGCAAAATTTATTATAGTTTTAGATTGCGCTAGTTTCTTCTACTAATAGCAGATTGTATTAGAGAAATATTATAAGCTTACTATTATTATATATTATAGCTAGAAGCATTTTAATATTGCGATTATAGGTTTTAAGAACTTAGTAGCTTATATTTAGTATTAAATCGATCGCGTCCTTTATCTGTATCAAGCCTTCTTATATGCCTATATTAATAATATTATAATTTTTTCTAATACTATTAAAGAGTATATTCAATATCTAAAGCAGGTCTTAGCTATCTTCTATAAGATGCGCATCTTAATTAAACCTACTAAGGTGTTTATTAGATATCCCTTAATATAACTTTTAAGGTAATATATTAATAGTTTAGGCCTTATTACAACTGCTAACAAATTGGAAGCTATTATAAGCCTCGAATTTCCTATTATATTATAGGCTCTTAAATATTATCTTAGCCTCACTAGATAGCTTTATTAATATATTACATTTTATACTACACTAGTAGAACCTCTTTAGAAGCTTAAGACTAACCTCCTTTATAATACGCCTATTAAGGGATATTCTTAAAAGTAGTATTCGAGCTCTAAGAAGATTATTAACCCTATAGAGGCTAAGCTAGTCTCCTTTTAGGAACTTCAAGAAGCCCTCTTTATACTAATATACCTTACGCATTACAATCTCGCAAGGACCCTTTATATTAATATTAATTTATTAAAAGAATTCGATATAGGAGTAATAGTTTATTATATAAGAGAAGGCATTAATCTGCCTATAGATAAATACTCTAGAAAGGCTAATATCTAGCCTATTCTCTTTCTTAGTTGCTTACTATTAATAGTAGAAGAGAAGTATTAGCCTATAGAATTAGAGACGGCAGGCATTTATTAGGCAATTTGCAAGATCTATTATATAGTCGAATTGTTATATAATGCTACTCGGGTTTTTACTAATCACAGTGCGATTATAGCTATTATTAAGCAAAAATCGATAGAGATAACTAGTATAGACCGATCTAATTTGCTGCTTATCTATGCTAGTAATTACCTCTAGTCTTTTAATCTGGAGATTATATATAAGCCTAGTATTAATTATATTATTCCTAATACTCTTTTAAGACTTTTAGCAGCTTAATTAGAAATACCTATAATAATAATAGAGCTTAATTTTAATCACCTCAGCAGTTATAATTTTACTACTATACTTTATAATTTAAGTAACAACTTTAGACAATGCATTATTAATAGGTATAATACTAATAATACTTAAAATAAGATTCGCTATTAGCTTTAGAAAAACAATACCCTTAGTAAGAATAAGGCAGAGCTAAAATTCAAGCTTAATAATAGCCTCATTTAGTATATTAGCAATTATTTGCGCCTTTATATTCTAGAGAATATAATCGCTACTATTCTTTATATAGAATATACTCTAAAATCGCATTATAGTTTTATGCGCACTTATAACCGCGCTAGAGCTTTCTAGTATATTAATAAGCTTTCTTATTATATTAGAAAATTTATTTGCATCTATTCTAATTGCAAAATTATAAAGATAAGATATTATTTGCTATATAGAAACCTTTAGCCAATTTTGTCACCTCTAGCGCCTTTTTATACTATTATTATTAATTTTATTCTAGCCTTGCCTACTTCCTATAAGGGTTTTAATATAGTTATAAGTACTACTTATAAATTTTCTAAGCGCATTACTCTAATCTCTAGTATAAAGGTTTAGTTAATAGAATAATAGGCTAATACTCTTATTAAGCATCTTTAGATTACAGATTAGAGTATACTAAAAATTATTATATTAGACCGCAATTCTAAGTTTCTCTCTACCCTTTAGACTTAGCTCTTTACTTGTTTAGGCATTAGCCTCTTTTACAGCACAGCTTACTATCCTTAAACGGATAAAGCTAGTAAAAGAATAAATTAGCAGGTTAAGCTTATAATATAATACTTCTTTGCCACCCTTAAAGATATTAAGGAATAGCCTTAAATGCTCTCTTATATTTAAGCTAAATTTAATAACTCGATTAGTCCTATAGGGAAGACGCTAAACAAAATCGTTTATAGCTTCACTTCTAACTTCACACTAAATCTAGCAAATAAGGCGCCTAAAATTAACCTCCTACAAGCTCGCATTAAGGTCTAGAATGCTCTTAATATTATTAGATTATATAATAAAGCAGCTTATAATTAGTAGCATATAGTAATGTTTTTAAAGGTTAGCAATTAGGCCTTATTACAGCTTTATAAGAGTTATAACCTTCCTGCTATTAAGAATAAGAAGCTAGAACAATAATACGCTAGACCCTTTAGAGTTACTAAACAAATTGAACAACTTGTATATTAATTAGAGCTTTCTAACTACTACTGCATTTATAATGTTTTCTCTATTACGCATCTTAAACCGACTTTGCTACCTAATACTAATTCTTATAAATATCCATTTCTAAACAAACCTCCTATAATTAGTGTATCTAAGGACCTCTAGAGCATTAATAAGCTTCTTAATAAACGCGTTAGTAAGAAGAGTAAGAGGTTTATAATATAGTACCTTATTAGATAGAATAGCTATAGTCTAGAAGCTAATATATAGATTAATACAAAGTGGTTAGAATGTAATAACCTAATTCGAGACTATAAGGCAGCGCGCTAAAACACTATACTATATACGTTTTATTAATAGGACAATTCTAGATAATCTAAGAAATGCTTTCTTATTAGTTTCTTATTAATTGCAGTCTTGATTATTATATTCTAATTAGGTGATTTAATCTTTAGCTGCATTATCTTACTTGTTCTAGTTGCTTGGATAATATTTTAGTCGCTTAGCAGCATTATATATTATTTTCTTTTATTAAAAAGCGAGGCCTATATTGTATTAGTAATAGTAGAATTAATAGGTATTGCATTTTTTGGCTATGCTAGCTTATTATTAAAGTGGCTAGAGTCGATAAGAATGCTAATATCTTCTTTAGACCCTCGGATTCTATTATGTGTATTGCGCTACACGTAATGCCTAGCGCTCCCTTCCCTTAGCGCCACGCTAGTTAGCTATATATTAGGGCCCTATTAAGGGTATCCATAGAATGCATCCCCTTTTACTACCCTAATATACAGTCATTCTAATAGTTATATTACTTTTAAGTTTATAAATAAAGCTTAAAAGAATTATATTATACTTTTCTCTTTTCCTTTATATCTTATATATATTATACAACCTCTTAATATTAGTATCTTCTAACTATATAAGCATTAGTATAATAAAGTAATCTACAAATCTCTAGCTATACTAGACTTTAATTATATAATTGCTCACTTCCTTTATAATCTTACTAAGATATATAAGAACACCTTTAAAAAGAGAATAATTTAGAGCTCCTTCTACAAATTAGAGATATAGCCTCTAAGCCTCAAAATTATAAAGGTAGCTATAGAGAAGTTTATATGCAATTTAAGCTTAATGCCTTTTCCTACCTTACTTCAAGACGCCTTGCCTTCTACTAAACCTTCTACTTCTAAAAACAGCCTCTAAATCTAAGTCGAATTACACTAAATACGCGCTAAGGCTAGTGATCTATTAAGTAGTCCTCTCTACGTCCGAGAAAAAGTAAATAGAATAAAAAGTCACGTGTAGTCGGAATGTAATAATTTTAGTACCTCCTTAATACTTTATTATTTAGCCTTTAGCTCTAAGATAATTATATAGCCTTTTAGTATACTTATTATATAACTATTAGATTGTATTTTAATCTATTTTCTAATTCCAAACCTCTAGAAACTATACTATTGCGCCTTTTTATATAGAGCACTTCTTGCTATAGAATAACTTCTTTACTAGATAAGCTATAGTCTCTAGAATAGAGAGGTCTAGAAATACTTTAGAAAGAGTAATAAGATATATCTTATGCTACTCTATCTATTTTGCTACCTTCTTACTTGTATATATAGAATCCGCATCTTAAATAAGAGTTAAACCTCTCTCTTAAAGATCTAGAAGGATAATAGATAGTATTTGCTTTATATAAGCCTCTATAGTTATTTTTTCTATTAAATTCGCTACCTTATAAGGTATTGCGCGCTAATAGTTATATCTAATAACTATAAAAATATTAAGAAGCTTAAGATGCTTATTCTCTCTTACTTTTACTTTTATATCTTTTAATATAACCTCTTTGTAATGAACTATATAAGGTATATATCTATACTTCCATCCCTTCCTTTGTTTTATATGCTTTATAGTTTATAGGCTAATACTAAAATAGAATTTGTTATAGAAGGTAGTAGTCTACTACCTCTATAATCGAGAGCATAAAAGGAGAGTAAGAATACACTAAAGGACGCGTAATCTTAACTGATTTCGAGTAAGGAGACGCTCTTCTTTATAGACTACACTAATAATGCTTTTGTCTTTTTTGCAGCTTATTTGAATAGTTTAAGGCTAGATATAATTAGCTTAGAATCAAGAGAATAAGAGGAGATTATACCTCAACTATCCGTTTCCCTAGAGGCTTAAAATGTATTGTTTTTAGAAGCTCTACGCCTGCATCTTCTATAAGATCCCTCTAAGGCTATAATCTCCTATTAAGTAGAAGCTTTTTATTATCTAAAAGGTTGCTAATTGCAGACGTATTCTGTGATAGAATTGCCTTAGGCCTACCGCGCAGATTAGGCCTAAGATTAGGCTAATTATATAGAGAGCGGACCTCTTCTATTATAATAATATTCTTCTAGTTTTGCTTTATAATCCTAAAGACCTTATAAATAGCTTCTTTTATGTCCGCAGATCTAGGTAAGGCGCTATAAGCTTTAGCTATAAGATAATAGCCAAAAACAAGGCTCTTATAAGGGGTATAATAAGGCTAATTTCTCTCTAGAAGCTAGAAGTCTTAAGGAGGCGTATACGATCGACCGCTACGTCTTCTAGTACAAATTGGAGGCATAGTTATAAAGATATTAATAAAAAGGTAATAATATTATAATGATTTTTAGGAGTAAAATTTTTAGTGTTCTTAGGTTTATATAATTTCATTCCATCTACTTTTTCTCGGACGTAGAGGTCCTATACGCAGCAAATTTAAGCGAGTTAAGTAAGCTACAAATACGCAATTGCTTTAGGGGGATATTATAAAGGTAAAGAGAGATATGCTCTTTATAAGAGTAGATACTCTTACTAAGAGGAAGTCTATAAGTTGCTACTATATCTAAAAGGGGAGAGAGATAATAGGAGAAGCTATAGACGCATTAATTATAGCGCGTAATAAAAAGAGAGAGAATATAGCTACAAATAAGAAGATAAATTTCTTATGCAAAATCGAATTAAAACGCTATAGAGAGGAGTATGCTTTTAGTGTTATTTGCTATTAACTTAAGAAGTAAAGGCTAGTTTAGATAGTAAATATTAGCCCAAATAAGATCTATACTGTAGCGCTCTTTATTCCTATTCTAGACCTAGAAATAGTAGTAAAACTTATTATAGATTAAGCTCTTCTAGGCTATATTAATGCATTTATTAATTTGGAACCCCCTAGCTAGCTAAGTAAGGAAATAGTCGATATAATTACCTTAAGAATAGATTGCAGGGAAGCACTTATATTACTAAAAGAGTAGTAGTAGCCTCCTATAAGAGGTTCTAGTTTTATAAGTCTTCTTAGAGAGGGAGATTTTTATATAGGTAGTAGTAGCAGCAATAATAAGAGCAATTTAGAAAGTAGGAGTGATTCTAATTCAAGTAGTTCAAGTAATGCAGAGTAGAATTTAAAATAAAATAAATGTTTATTTGGAAGTACCTTTGCAGCCAAATTTGTATATGGTGGTACTTTGTAAAAAACATAGAAGCGACGATTCTTGCTTGACGACGGATCTTGCTTCCATAGACTAGGAGCGAATGCGACGACGGATATCACGTGAGGTTAAATGGACGATTACGAGATGCCGAGATGCATGAAGAGCAAGAGCTTCAAATTTTTGGGCCGACATCGCAGTTTCCCTCTTCAACCACGCAAGAATGGCAGCAAGAACTCTACGCATAGGTATACTCCCAATTTCCCATTACCCAGAGTCAGGTCTCAGCTAATTGAACACTCAGGCCTCATTCCCGGCGATGGCATTGGCAAAGAAGTCATCCCCGCCGGCCGTCGCATCCTTGAAGCTCTCCCCGCGTCCCTGAAGCTGAAATTCGAATTTGTAGACCTCAAAGCAGGCTTCGAAACCTTCGAGACAACCGGTGCTGCTCTCCCGGACAAAACTGTTGAAATCCTCAAGAACGAATGCGATGGTGCACTCTTCGGTGCTGTTTCCTCTCCTTCGAAAGCTGTGAAAGGCTATTCGTCCCCTATCGTCGCCCTACGCAAACGACTGGATCTGTACGCCAATGTGCGACCGGTCAAGAGCGTTATGACGGCGAAGAACCCGATTGATATGGTGATTGTGCGAGAAAATACGGAGGATTTGTATGTCAAGGAGGAGAAGACTTATGATACGCCCGAGGGCAAGGTCGCGGAGGCCATCAAGAGGATCAGCGAGAAGGCTTCTTTTAGAATTGCCACGATGGCTGGCGAGATTGCACTCAGGAGGCAGAAGATCAGGGATGCGGGCACGCAAAGTATACATCAGAGCCCGCTGGTGACGATCACGCACAAGTCGAATGTGTTGAGTCAAACAGATGGACTGTTTAGGTCTACGGCGAGAGAGGCGCTTGCTGCGGCGCAGTTCGGGAGCGTGGGCGTTGAGGAGCAGATTGTAGATTCTATGGTTTACAAGCTTTTCCGTCAACCAGAGACGTACGATGTTATCGTTGCACCGAACTTGTACGGTGACATTCTGTCTGATGGAGCTGCCGCGCTTGTTGGATCTCTAGGTCTTGTCCCGAGTGCAAATGTTGGAGAGGGGTTTGCAATTGGAGAGCCATGCCATGGTAGCGCACCAGATATCATGGGTCAGAATATTGCCAACCCTATTGCAACCTTGAGGAGTGTAGCTCTGATGCTGGAATTCTTGAATGAAGAGACTGCTGCAGCCAAGATCTACGCTGCTGTTGATGGGAATTTGGAGGAGGGAAAGCTTCTGAGTCCAGATTTGGGAGGGACTGCAAAGACTACTGAGGTGGTTGAAGATATCCTGAGACGTTTATAGATGTGTTTGTATAGAATCGGGAATAGAATTGTCCTCGTCGGAGAAATGTTCCGGTATTCACTTCTATGGTGGCTTGCCCAAAACTTAATATCCTTTGCCTGCCGCCTCGTTGATTGCAAGACTCAAACCTTTCCCAAGCACACTGTCACTGACCATCCTCGATTTCGGCACTGGCAAAATATTATAATTCTTGACTGCTATTAGAATTGTGTCTGATTACACTATTGCATTTCGCAAAACTTTCAAGAGAAATCGAGGCTATTCCCAGCTCCTCTCCCTCTTCACCACATCTACCAGTAATTATATGCTGTTCCATGGCCCACCATCCACCGTCCTCCAACCCCAATGTCAGGTGAGAGAATCAAAGGGCGAGGTGGGAGCTTTCTCTGGGTACTTGCGATGATATTCTTCAGTGACTACACTATATTGCCTATCTTGGTGACGAGAAATTTTGTTGCAAATCTAGAAGGATAATTCGAGACTATTTTATAGGAATTCGTGTTGTTCCTCAGTTGAGATTTGAATGGAGCCTTGGAGCTTGATTGCTGGGAATATGAGATAATTGTGTGATGGTAAATAGAGAATAAATCAACCGGATCAATAACGGATGAGAGTGGTGTTGGTTCCTCTCAACTAAGACAGTATGTTAAGTGCTGTACATGGCTTTCTTACATCAGTTGTATACACATCCTCTTTCGAATCAATATGCCAACGCCATCCATGCATTCTTTATCATACACCTCCTCTCCCCTCTCGCCTATCGTCTCTCAACATGCCATTCCCTTCCATACATCCAACTAATTCTCACAGAACCCGACAAAGCAACATCCCCCAACCCTTTTCTCAACA
>QGMG01000578.1:0-23738 GCA_007825325.1 Lachnellula cervina | reverse complement strand
GTAGTGGGGAGTGTCAGACATAAAAAAAAAGCGAGTACCTTTCATAGCCTAGTTGATCGCCAAGATGGGTGTACTCCGTACTGTACGGAAGGTTTAGGTGGAGAGGTTCTGAACACTTAGCGCTGACTGTGCCTCGAGCTTTTACTAGCAGCGGTATTAGTAGCCATAGCGCAAGTATTAAAAGCTTGAATGCACGTCCACGTCTTGCGTGCTAGTAAACCGGCTCTAGAAGGCCAGCCAATCCAAAGTACCCGGACCTACTTTCCCGTTGTATTCACCGACTCAGCACAATTATTCATGGGAATTGCAGTAGTCAGATCCGCTAAAGTTGGAATCTGCTTTCGAGGGCTTGAACTTCGGGTCACAAGATCTAGCAAATGCTCCGTGCGGCGTAAAAGTAATACGATTCCATTTTAGGGTTTGAATGATCCGCTTTTAATAGTGCACACCGTGTATTGCTAATTAAGTAGCTAAGAATAGTACTTATAAATCATTACTATAGCAAAGGCGGGGCTCAAATTTATTTTTACGCCGCACGGAGTAGGGCATTCGGACTTGGGCTTCCACCAATAGATGTAAAGGCTCCGAAATTCAGAAGTTTGTCTTCAAGCAATCGGAAAAGGCAGGTACGCTTACGCGGTATCATCAAAAACCCATCTCTTTTGTTGCTGTCAACTTTCGGATTGTACAGGAGTTTATCTGCAGTCATTTCTTGACGATGGCAAACAAGGTTCAGTACTGGAGTGTTAAGACTTCAGACAATCTGACCGAAAGAGAAGAAGAAGAAGGAAAATCACATCTCAGCCCGGAGGGAAGACGGTTGAGGTCTTGGAAAGACATATTGTTTAACTCATGTCAACCAGTTCAATGGCAAGGGAAATTTGCTGCCTTCCTGTACATTTTGTCTGGCGTGCTGCTTCTTGCAACCTCGAGGTTCCCGACCGAAAAACAATGCACTCGTAAGATGTCCACTTGGTGTAAGCTAAATCTTCTAAATATGCTGAGAAACTTCAAATTGACAGCCCTTTAGCACCTATGATAGAGGCTGTGGAATACGAATGGATAATTTGGGATATAGAAGGCCCTAGCAAATATACAGGAAAGCCTACAAAGGACATTGAGAGGGAATGGGATTATCTCTGGCAATGTAAGACTGATATTTTGACACTAAACCATTAGATATACACAGGGACCTTTGCTGATTTCGGACAAAGATGGATCACTGGGTATTCCGGAGTCTAAGTTAGGCTTGCTGAACAAATCAAGAGACGAAGATTGGCTTCACACGCCTCTAGAACTTGGAGGAGGAGTCACAGCTCTTTTCGAAGGATTTCATCAAATCCATTGTCTAGTGAGTTAGGCGGCGTTCTTTTAGTTTTATCGTCGCTAATATAATACTTCTCAGAACCTCGTTCGCCAGTATACCTATAGGGATGAATATGATTACGACGGTTTACCGGCCTTTGATCAATCACCAGTTAAACTTCTTGATCATGTTGAGCATTGCATAGAAATGCTGAGGATTGACCTAATGTGCTTCTCAGACGAAACGCCTTATTTGATTCTGGTTGATAAACACGGGGAAGAGGTGGTTCACACAAATTCACTTCATCGATGTCGAAAGTTTGAAAGATTAATTGACTGGGCAAAGAATCATATTGCTGAGCCCTATAATGCAACACTGGAGTTGAAAAAGCATGCTGATGAGCACTATAAGAAGAATCTGTTTACTCCTATTGAAACTCCAACAATTTAAGATATCAAAGATGAAAACTCACCCACCAATCTTTTATGGACCCTGTGAACATATACTAAAATTCTATCTAAGTGCAATACGGATTTCAACCACCTTATATTGTGTTGGTCGTGAATGGATTAACGATGTAAAACTCCTAGTATTCATTCGAGACATTGAATATATACACAGAAGCTCCTATCATATACTTATTACAAAAGCTCACACTCTTAAGTCCCACTTGGCGTAGAAGGTTTCCTGGGAGTTTCGTCTCGACCAGTCTTTCAGATCGTCATATTTTCGACACTTGTGCATAGTTCGCAAATCCGGTCTTGATCCCGAGAATGTAGGGACGCGCAATTCTAAAAACGGCGTGGTATCACCAGCACACATCAATTGATATCGGAGAAGTTCAACGCATTGGTCGACGTCCGTTCGAAGCAAAGTGCGGGTGGAATCGTCAAGGTCTAGATGGGCATATCGACGCAGCAGGTTATAGATATAACGTTAGCAGAGAGAGCGTAGAAACGTCAAGGAGACAACCTACTAAGCAATTCATTTGGTGGTGAATTCCTTGTACAGCTGCAAAGCTACCGTCTGCCAGTCGCTTCCATGGCCTATCTTTAGGTTGCTGAAGTGCCGATAGTTCGCTTTCTGATACACTTATTACGTCGTCTATAATACCGTTAGTCATTTTCAAATGTGATTCTAGAATTCTTAGAACTTACGACTCATTAAAGTTTCCCACGCAGGGTCTCGTTCTGGACTCGCATGTCTATAAACAGAGGATGGATAGAAATAGTCCCCAAAATTGACCCAGTTATACTTTACACCATCAGCTGCTCGTTTAAAGGCAACTGATCGAGTAATACAGATTCGGTCACTAGGTGGTAGAAAGAATAGCAGTAGGAATAGCGCGGTAGATGCCAAAAAGCACAAGGTTGAGATAACCAGATTCCAACACGGAAATCTTCTGCTGCTCTCTGAAGTCTTATAGAAGGTGGTTGCTTGGAGTTCCATTGCCAGTCTTTGAAAAGCCTCCGGCGTGATACGCGAAATTCGAATTGCTGGTAAAAAGAAGGAGTTGTAGAGCCACTTAGTTGATGGAGGGGGATAGCGAACCTACCCGTTTTCCAGCTGGAGAACAGTGGTCTTGATTTGGCCGAGAGTGTTGTCGCACAGGCGATGGCACAATGGCTGGGGCGTCACGTATTGGCAAGGGTATACGAATGTTATTTTTACCTCCCTGCAAAAACGTACCTAGCCAGTATACTAGTTACCTTTAGTAAATCTAGCGAATGGCAAAAGGTTCACGTACAGTACGGCTGCACTATAAAATGTTAGGTCCACTTATTTACCGACCTAGGACTCAGTGATCTTGCAAGAATCCTCTTCTAGTTCCTTCTATAACGCACGCTTTACTTGCATGTCCAAACATTATTCACTTTTGACTCCTATAGTGTTTTACGACTTTCTCTACGAAAAGTCGCTACTCTCGTAGTGGTAGAATAGGAAATAGCGGCACTAGATTATAATGTTACAGGCGGCGTGGGATATTAAAAGTTAATCATAGTGAGTGCCGCCTTGATCTAGCACACCTACCTAGGTAGTTAAGGAGTATATTAGGCTCTTGTGGAGAAGTCCATACAAAACTATATAAGTAATACGGAATACCGCTAACTTTAACTTTTACCACGCTATTTAGCCAGCGGTATCAAGTCTCTGAAACTCGCACTTGCTATTTCTCTCCTTTCCTGCATAATTATCTATAAGTCTTATAAGAGGATACGTTAAACCTAGTACTGGCGAGTCCCTTCATACATTGATATGAGATTGCCAGGAAACTTCTAGGGTGTTGATACTAGCTATATGATATTCGCCCTTTAATATTTGAATATACCATCTCAGTGTCCATCAGTTATACGTCTACTCCGTATGTTTAGTTTCTCAGGACATACTGCATTAGCACAGAAATCATGTGTGCTACTCGAACTCAATCTGTCCCTTCATACTTCGTGCCCATGCCGTCGAAATTGTTGCACCAGAAAGCAGAATAGCTACGAATAAAAACGTCCTATCAAAACTGCTAGCAGTTTTCTGAAGCCCTTCGCTATGGCGTACTAGTACACCTCCTATAGGGGTGCCAATAAGTGTCCCAACTCCGCGGATCATGTACAACAACCCACTAACACTTGCAAAATTCCGAATTCCGAATTGGTCAGCCAAGGCAGTTGGGAAAAGAGACACAAACGACCCGGCAGTAATGCCATAAATACAAGCATAGGCAAGTAATGAAGCTCGAAGTGTACTGATATCAAGCTGGGAATCTGATATGTACCAAAGTCCCAAACTAGCAACTGCACTGCCAAAAGTGGAGAGAACAAGTGCATTGAGCCTTCCAAATCGATCTGCCAGGTATCCTACAATAATCTTGCCTCCGAAATTGCAGGCATTGCTTAACGCGATGATGTTCGCTCCGGCGGTATTCGTATAACCAAGTGTTGTGGCATAAGAAGACATGAAGTAGACTGGAGTCATATAGGCTGCTGCCTGAAGTGCAGTACCGCTGGCTTGAGCAATGAATGCATTCGAACGAACAAGCTTCCAGTTTACTACAAGAAATCTTGTCTTGTGTCTAGTACCTTGAGCTATTTGATCATGCGGCTGACCCATTGAAGGCTCTTCAACTTCCCTTAACACTGATGCTGATATGATTATCATCACAGCAGCTAATGTTCCAGTCACTCGAAGTGTATTTCGAAATCCGATGGCGGTAATGAGATACCGGAGGAAAGGAGCCCACGCCATCCCGCCTAAACCAGTGCCACTAGTTATAATTCCCATTGCTAGTCCCCTCCTTCCACTAAAAAAGCCCGGTGACACCGTGACTGCTGGAATATAGGTCAGGCAAGCTGCACAACCTTGGAGAAGCCCTTGAGCGAGGTGGAAATGCCACAGTCGAGTCCCAAGAGATGCTGCGATGCTTGCTACCGCAAAAAGAACACCGCCAAGCAACGTGGTGGAGCGAGGTCCATATCGCTTCACCAACGCATTCACAACAGGAGCTCCGATGGTCATTATTGATGCGGACAATGTTCCGATGAGATCAATCTCCCCGGGAGTTGCATCTTGAAAAGGCCCTTCTAGTGTCTCATACAGTTCTTGATACACACCAAACGCAAAGTTGATGCCACAGCCCGTGAATGTGAGTGTCAAGCACGAAATAACTATAAGAGCCTGTTCCCGACGTATGCGGGATATTTCTGTGGTTCTGTCGAGAATGATAGAATGACAGGTGGAGGCTTGCTGGGAAATCGATGTTTGGAGATAGTCTTCGGGTTTTTGGCCCAGGTTGACGGTTTCCTGCAGCTCAAGAGAGCTTCGGGAACTATCCATATCCATAAACTGCGAAGATTTATAGACTTAAAATAACGTATGAGCATACGGAGCAATTCATTGACTCCAAAAGTAGAGAGATCTCTCCATGAAAGATTTCATACCCAGTAGAGAAATCAATGGCAGAGTTTCTTGTAGTACAAAACTCAGCTCAAGGTGTTCTACTATAGCGAGCTAGTAGCTTGGAATGGGCTAGTGACCGTGAGCCGGGACGCCTAAGAGGAACCAAGGCTAAGCATATGGAAATTCTCGAGTTGTACGTAGGTATACCTTTTAGTCATGAAATTACAACAGTACAGTATTCTCATCCCACTGAAAGATTTGTAACCACATGGCCGCTCTAGCTAGTTGCGATATGCTAACTTGCTTGGGAATCACGATACTCCGTATATGCCGCCGTGCCCCTATAGCTACTAACTCTGGTGAGGAAAGGGCCAGTTATGGGTTGTTAAGGGGCTTCTACCTGCGGCTCGGGCCTCTGGCTCGTGCTATTTCGTGGGGTGAGCATCCCCTCACCGCCCCCCCTGCGAACCCCCTGCCACGCCGGAAAAGAGCCTTGATACGAAATTAAACGAGACCTCGTTCCCGGCTCTATCGAGACGGCTGTTTAGCAATCAAGTTGCATAACGGTCTTACAAGATACTAACTCTCTGAAGCTAGTGGGGGTGTTGACTACTATAGGATTATTTCCGGGTATAAAGGATAGCTGGCCTTCGGGCCTATCTAATCCAATTGTATACTAGCTAGGACTAGCTTAGAGCGGGAGCCCCAGGCTAAGATACAGCGTAGTATTAGGCTAGTAAATTTATCTCTGGAACTATTTATACCAATGTACTCCGTAGCCAACCAACAAGCCGTCCTCGTACATGACGGCAGGATTTTACCCCTCCGTATATTTTATGCAGCAACTAGCTTACTCGCCTTTTTCTTTAAATCTGACATCCCCTACTATTTATTGCAGATCGATAGAATCCCGCGTATATGACTGGCTTATAACCGAGTATTGGTCCTCAGAATAGTAGGACTAAACTAATATTAAGGTGAGATTTCTTCCCTATCTTTACTCATAGAGTATTAATACCGAATCTACATTTTAAGGATTATAATATAGCTAAATAAAAGCCTTAATTCGCTAAATATACACTTAGATATGATTATTTATACCTTATTTATAGATTGAACGAGTATATATACTAGAATAAGAATCTGTCCGAGAGCCGGAGTCTATATAAGCCTAGTAAAAGCATTTAATCCTTGAGATGCAGATTTGCTAATAATATGCTATGTACCTAAACTCTCCAAGTAGTACAGAGTATAGATATAGATGTAGTACGGAGTGTCAGACTAAAAATAATACGAATACTGCGACGATATTACCGTAAAACTATTATGGGGTCTGGACTAATACTATCTTAATAAATCTTACTTCGTTCAAACTCTTGTGCAGCTTCCTAATTGTCTATCTTTTGTCTTGTATAGAAAATACAACATCACTGAAACTGTATGATAATTCACTAGCTGGCCCTTTGAAATTTTCCTCGGGACTAGCTATTGGTTGCTTTTGAACGTGAGAACTTCAACTTTTTGAAATGGGCTCTCACATCTCTCCTTCTGAAGACCCCGAGAAGATTCTCATCGCCCCTCTTAAGGTCATAAGCTTTGACAAGCTCTTGTCTGGAAGCTATACCGAAATAGACAAACTTGTAGATATTTGCACGTCCTTTGGTTTCTTCTACCTCAATCTAAATGGTGCTAGTCAGTCACTATTAGACGGCTCTCGAAATGTCTTTCAATTTATGGAAGAGTATTTTGATCAATCTCTTGAAGTCAAATTACAAGATATAAGACAATCCGTCACGCATGGGTGAGTAGGTCATGGTTCAAAGTGTTCGAACTTATGTTGACTTCTTAGATACACTCCCACTGGAACCTACACCGGGGCTAAAAGAGGGGAAAGGGATTGCTATGAGACTTTAAAGGTTGGTAGTAGTAAAATTCTAATTGAAATGATTTTTGTTCGTGCTAAGAACTTTTGATTCCAGGTTTCGGAATCCGAGATGAAGGCTCGAGCACCTCAGTTACCTCAGTTCGTTAAAGAGAATATGGTTCTATTTGACAACTTCATCTTCGGGTCTCACCAGGTTGTGTTGAAGCTGCTTGAATGTCTCTCGACTGGAATGGGTTTGACTGGCGCTGCTCGGTTCGAAAACAAGCACCGCGTCGATGTCCCGGCGAGGACTACAATGGTTCTCTTCCGATACCCAAAGCAAGTCGAAGAAGGCCGCGGGATAGGTCATAATATGCACACAGATATTGGTAGTCTGACCCTACTGTTCTGTGAGAGTTACGGCCTACAAGTTTTAAGCCCGGAGACCAACGAGTGGGGTTTTATAGCCCCTAAAGCTGACCACGCTGTGATCAACGTTGGCGACTCACTTCGTTTCCTATCCGGCCACAAGCTGAGTTCCTGCGTGCATCGAGTACTGCCAATTACGGAGAGACAGGAAGAGCATCGCTATTCCATTGCATACTTCTTGCGACCGGAAGATGACGCAGTCTACGTTGATAGCAAGGGCCGAGAGCTTTCAGCGAAGGCTTGGCATGATGAGAAATATCAGGTTTTCAGGGAGCCCCATGAGAAACAGGAACAAGATATAGTTCTTACGGGGGGAATGGAGCAAAGTGGAATGCTGATATAGAAGATAGCGCATGTGAGCAAGGATATCTCGACCGGAGTTTCCTACTAAAACAAAGCTCAACTACTATTTAGAAGGTACAATTTTAAGAATATTCAGCCTTTAGTATATTTACAGGCTTAAATTCGTCCATCTAGTGACGGAGCAGATTGCCTGCTATGCAGGGTGGATCTGCTACTAGGGTTGCAACGACCCTTGTTCGCTCTATTTGGTAGCATGTAAGCTAACAGGTCCAGATAACCTCTCCTTAGTCCTGCGAAAGCAAACGCTAGGGCGAGATATTTGTATAACAATTTGTTTGGAGTTTTAGGGAAAACTAGGGGCGCTCGGGGACTGATTTCACTTTGATTTGTCAAAAACACTATTATATTTCCTTCGTCACTACTCTCAGGGGCTCAAAACTCTTACTGGTTTACGTAGCATATACTATAGGCCTTACGGTCGTCCAAACTATCTGCTCTTTCAAGCATCACTCTCGGGTTTTTCTACCTACTTCTTCAAGTCTCTCTTGTGGTCTATCCCAAATGTAGGGGAAAGTCACACAGTCCTCTAACTACGCGCTCCCCGCATGAAATGTATTTCTTAATAGGTTGTCTTGTATATAATTCCGAGCTTAGCACATCTCCGTACTCCCAGGGAGGTCCCCAGACCTGCAGGTTTCACCTGCAGCTCGCTAGACGTTAATTAAATATCATTATCATCATCAAAGGCTTAAATTCTACAACTCTGGATATCCTTCGAAGGAAAGGAAGAAGATCATAGAAAGCATCGCCATCGGGAACTCAAATGTAGAGAAAAACACCGTCACGTTACTGAATCTAGACCCGAATCCTCCCACGCCGCTCAAGATAAATCATCCATCACTACCGAGATATTCATCGTAGACAAAAATGGAATAAGATTCGCATGATTGCTTGCATACCTTTATCGCAGACTGCTGAGCAACAGCTCCTCCGTCTTACAACGGACTGTCGCCAATCGTCCCATCAATCGTCCCAGCAAAATTCTGCAGAAACAAGTTCTTCCTAATCATCAGCGCCACAAAGTTCGGCATCCTCACACGCCCCCAACTTCCGGTAGAAAGCTGTCTGCCAACCGAAAGCCCAATAATCCCTACATAAGAGTAATTTAGACAAACGTCATCTTTGAGATCGAAAAAGGAGCGGAAAAGGGTTGTGGGGTAATAGCTAAGGCATTATACTTACTCATGAAAAATAATTTATAAGCAAGGGGTGGTTTGCCACCAAGAATCAACGCAAGATTCTTAGCCAGAAAGGTAGACTGTCGATCTGCGTAGATAAACTGCGGTGGCTCGACATCACAGACGTCCCCAATGGCATACACGTCTTCCGCTCCTTTAACACCGAAATACTCGTCCACGACCACAAATCCCTCTGCGTTGAGATGCTTGGTGGGAATGTATGAAGAGTTGGGCACCACTCCAACGCTCGGGATATACAAGTCGGCAATCAATTTCTCCCCGGTCGAAAGTGAGACTTCGGTTCGATTATTCGGTAGAGGGGTGGAGCCGATGACCTTTTGGGAGAGCCTGATGTTTACTTTTAGGTTTTGGAGACCCTTCATCGCGGTCTTTTGTACGCTGGAGGGCGATTCGGGGAGGATTGCGGGGGTGCTTGAGATCTTGAATGTGCTAGTGAGTAGGTGAACAAGCGGACTAAATTACCCATAACTGGTTTAAAAGAGAGTGGAGGAGAAAGTAAGCTCTTACAAGAATAATCTCCTTGCGATTTCCATACTCAAATGCTAGTTCTCCTGCAACTTCCACACCCGTCGCGCCAGCCCCCGCTACGACAATCGACTCCGCTTTCTCAATCCGCTCTTGGAACCCATGGACTGCATCCTTGGTTAATTCCGTCGATGCTAGATTCTTAAATGGCACTCCTCCCTTTGCATTCGAGCCCGTAGCTAAAATGAGGTAGTCATACTTGAGCATTACCTTCTGACCATGGTCCGAGGAGATCCCCACCGTCTTGGCCTCTACATTTAGAGTCTCTGCCACGCCGGTGATGAATTCAAATTGACTAGCAGGATAATGGGCAAAGCCGGCAGCGATCGAGCGAAACATTTCAGACTCGCTGAGTTGCCCGGGGATCAGGGCGCGTGGGGAGGCCATGTTCCAGTAGAAATGGGTGTTTGGGGACACGAGAGTGATCTTGAATGGTCCAGCCTTTGCAGCGTGCTTGAGAATTCGATGTGCTGTGCTGACTCCGGCATATGAGCCTCCAAGAATAACAATGTCCTTCATTGTTCGAAACTTGGAAACTGGATCGGGTATCTGTCGAAAGTAGTTGGCAGTGAGGAAGTGAAAAACAATGCTGATGGCCCGTGGAAGAATATTGGCCATATTAAGGTGAAAGAAGGCAGTTAGCAATGGAATTTCAGTCCAAATCCGGGCTCCAGTCTATATAGTACGAATGCTGCGGGTCGGGCGAGCAATGCACGATATTGACATGCTGCTTTGAAACCGCGCCGGCATATAGGAAATACCGTGGCCGAATATACATAGCCAGCCTGACCAGCACTGCGAGATCTCATGGGCCTCGTAATGCCGCGGCTCTATAAAAAGTCAGAATGGATGTCTAAAAGGGGAAGAGGATGGCATCCAGGGGTAACTTCGGCGCAGCTGCGACCAATCACAGGGTGTAGCGCAGCGCTCGCCCCTCCGCGCCGCTAACAACCAACCAGAAAAGCAAATTCAAATACTCTGTAGATCTACTTCTTCATAATTATTAATCTGCTAGTGGCATTCCTCAAATGCCGCTTCTCCAAAACTATTTGTGAATGCCTTAGATATGCACATAATGCTACTGTATAGAATCGAAACCACTCGGCGTATGCAAGGCGAATGAGGGTGAACAGCGCAGGTAGAACCAATCACAAGCAGAAACATTGGATACTAGGCCAAAAGAGTTGGGAAATTAGGAGGAGAGAACCACATACCATTTAGTCAATGATTAGAAATATACGAATATCGTGAGATCTTCTTTGTAAGGTTAGTCACTTTCTTTCAATATTTGATAAGCCTTCCAAATCCTCGATTTTCGGGATCAAGTCGTACCTTGTATGACTTAAACAAGTATTATATTGCTGGTATACTCCAGGGCGCTTCCCCATGAAAAGCTAGACTCGTTCCCCCCTCTGCTCCAAATATCTTCCAGTATTGGCAAAATCCTTTCTCGGTGTTTCATCAAGGGATCCAGTACCGGCGGAGAAGAGAATATATTGCGGAATAGCCCTTGGTCTTCTCGACGCGAAACAGATCCGATGATAAACAGTGGACATATTAGAGCTGGCAGGAGACGTGCCGGAACTTCACCTCTGAGCATTCTAGTGACTTCAGAAATGGTTGTATCTAGCACCCCCAGGCACTGAAAACCATGGGAGACCAAGTGAAGATAAATCGACGCCATGCAGGTAAAGATATGAGTGACGACCGCAGTGTCTGATATAGTCGGACTCATGCCATATTCGGCTTCAGAGGTTTCGAAGCGTTCTATTGATCCTTGGGTAAAACCTTTATGGATCTCTCGACTGATATCTTCCACGATACGTCCAAATTCAGTGCAGTCAAAGAGACTCTTCTGCAAATATTGTGTTTTCTGATCATATAGTGCCGCAATGCGACCGATCTGAAGCATCACCCAGTTTTTACAGGCTATAATCTCCTCAAGCTGAGTCTGTGAGTTTGAAGCGATGACTGTGGAATGGCAATGCAGCAGACGTGGTGCTGTTCCTGCCGTGATCGAATACGTAATATCAAGCGAGATCAACATGCCGTTCAAGAATTTAAAGCTAGCAACTTCTTCAGTAACCCTAGGTTGGTATTCTGGGGCCGGAAGGCCGTCGAGTATAGCTGTCCTTGACGTCGCCGCCAAACCAAAGCTCGATAGCTGCTTTTCGTTGGCCTTCTCGTACATGCTGATGGCTGCTTGTAGATGAGCTTGCCATGCTGCGCCATCCCCTGTAAACAGCTATCTCAGAGTGGTCAGTAAAAGCCTGACGCATTTTAAGTGGAATAATACCTCGAAAAACATCAGTTGAATGACTGAAATAACAATACCAAGGGTATTTACTGGACAGGAGCTCTGAGCAAATTGATTGATAGATGTTAATGAATCTTCGAGATGCTTCTCTTGCTGAATCAACGCAGCTATTCGGTACGTGTGGCTGCTTGAAATAGTCATCCGGTGGTGGTAGGTGCTGGAAGCCAGAGCAGCATGATAGAGTGGCTTTATTTGAATTAAACAAGGAAGTAGCCAGCCTCGTCCTCCTTCCGACAATTTTGGTTTGTACATAGGGTATTGTAATGGAAATACATAATCTAGAAAGTGCATCACGAGGACAGATTCATCCAGTGAGATGGAAACAGTAGGTACGATCTTTGGGGGAATATCTGATTCGGGTGATTTGGACTTATATTGTAGGTTAGGATCTCTCATATTCTGATAAATCAAAATGCTTACCACGACTTTATCTGGTAGCGTGTTGCCTGCATCTTCTCCTGTTGCCCCGCGATCCACGGCAGCGTTACCGCTGAACCGACGACTTGACCAAGGGTCGGAAAGGGAGTTGTCCCCAGAGCCTGTCAATGTTTTGGGGGCCAACTTGATATTGATACCATATTGCTTTGGAAATTTAGTCGTCGCTTTACGTCTCCATGTATGCTTCACGATCTCCTTGATGCTATTCGCCATAGCTCTTTCCTTCTCTCCATTATCCATGAAGTCAGGCTTCGGACCATAACCATGGCAGGTAATTGATAGCGACTCGCACGTTGAACAATGTGGACGACTCTCGTCACACTTCTTCCTGCGTATGCGGCAGGTCCAACAACCCCGCTGGCCACGAAGCGGATCGCTCATTGTGATAAAAGCTGCTCGTCAGACGATGATAAATTGACATTAAAGCGATATTTAGACCATGAGATGATATGTTGGCGTTATCGTGTATAATACGAAGTGTTTCATCGGGCTGAGGATGTCATTTGAAAGATAGATCTCGAGGTCGTCGCGGAGGTGTGACCGCTACTGTATTCGCTTAGATGGTGTTGCGCAGCAACCAAAAAGTACAGGCTTATAAGGGCTGTATTCCAGCGCATAGACACTTTAAACATCACCATAGCAGCTTTTCCTCGCGGTTTCTGTCCCTGAACATGTTAGGTGTTTCCTAGACGTTTCATAGTAAATTTACCTAATAAATAGTAATACTCACCAATCCTTTCTCAAACACTGCGCCAGCAATACTCCCCCCACAAACTTTATGGTGGGGGGCGTGTGTCGTGCTTCGATCGGCGGACAGGCCATTAGGACAGGTACTGTAAGACCTTACTCTTTATGTCCATTACCTCCGTACAGGCAAAACCTCCACCTCCAGCTTCGCAATCTTCAGTTTCCTTCATCAGCAAAACCCAATGAGATAGAAGCTGCACAATCCCACTAATACGAAATACAACCAAGCCTCTAATATCGCTACCTTGTAAATCTAGCTCCATTCACGGCCGAAATGGTAGATTATGGTCAACAACGGAAGAAGCAGAGCGTGTAGTACCTGCAAGAGGCGCAAAGTCAAGGTGAGATACAGATATTCATATGAAGATTCATCATATTGGATGTACTAACAATTTGTGCAGTGTGACGAATCGCGTCCTTGGTGCCAAAAATGCCAGTCAATCGGCAAGTCGTGTCCTGGCTACTCGAATGACTGGGACCTCGCGTTTCGCAGCGAAAACCAGGTTGTGAAGCTCAAGGTTCACTCGATTAGTAGAAAACCAACAAGAGACCCATATGTCACTACGCTGAATCCGAACCTTTGGGATATACCAAATCAGGTGAGCGATATTGGATGCCGACATAAATCCCCGCTAATTCATTCAGCTCACGCCGGATATTGGGCTGCAAGTCATCCCTCTCTTCTTTCGGCATTTTATACTTCCTTCCCGCACCAAAGGCTGGTTGGATTTCCTGCCCGGGCTCTTCGAGAAAGCCCCAAGCAGTTCGGCGCTATATCAAGCCGTTTACGCTGCGGCATATGCGAATATTGCGCAAAGGTACCAAAGCACAAAACTTCGATACAACGCGATAAGCTATTATTGCACCGCTATCAAGCAGGTAAAGTTCTTGTTGTTTAAACAATCTGCGGCTACCAGCGATAATACAATCATTGCTGTGATGCTTTTGGGGCTCTACGAGGTAGGTTACAAGCAGGCCCCCGAAAAATGCGGGGCACGTGTGCTGACTGTTTTTCTCTAAAGTGTATTTTTGACTCAAACAAACTTACTAATGACTTATCCCTTTGCCATATCCGCGGCCTTGGAGCCCTGGTCAACCTCCGAGGCACACTGTTAACCAATTCCCATTTGTTGGAGAACCTGTGCTGCCAAATACAAAGACGAAACCTCGACCTTGGGTTGATGCCCGGCCCTGATGTCGAACGACTCATCAGAAGACTAGACTCCTCTCCGATCAGAAGTCAGATGTTTAGGGGCATGTACTCTGTCAGTAAATTCCAAGCATCAACGAAGGCCGATATCGCTTCTCATCACCTGGATTCCAATAGCTGCGAGACTTTCCTTCGTGATGCGTCGAAAATCGAAGAACAACTTTGTGGATGGGCTAACAACGCATCCCACTTGCTTGGCTATACTGTGTCGACCCCTCCACCACATCATCGAGAGTTATTTCCTAACCAGGAGATTGAATACCATGAGCATTCTGGCATTTGGGGAGTAGGAGGTTGGTGTAAGCACCGAGCGGTCCGAATCATCCTTCATCAGGTGATATTAGACGCCCTCAAGGGAGTAGCCCCGAGAGACTCAAAGGATGGACAGCTTGTTTTCGAACAGATATCCGCGTCACTTTCAATCATCCAGCGACTAGTTCATGATATATTCTCGAGTGTAGCATTCGCCCTTGGGGCTGCTACTGGCTCGACGCCAAGTCCTCCAGCAAGAGGAGTTGGTGGATACTTCCTCGTTTGGTCTCTGAAAGTTGTGCTTCGGTGCCCATTCATATCCCAGGAACAATACCTTACAGCAAAAAATGTACTTTGGCGAATTGGGAAGGAGTGTGGGATCGGTCACGCTGAAAAGTTCCCGGAAAGTCTCCGCGGCGTATCGGAGCGTCCATTTTCGAGTTTGTATGAAAAGCTTCCCCAAGGACCCTGAATCCTGCATTCCAATGAATAATGGCAGCAATAACAAGACTTGGTTGAATCTAGTGGAAGGGATAGGCGTCAAAGTCTCTGGCAATTTCTATGACTATTCTTATATAACTTATCGAAACCCTATAGACAACACCGTAGCACAAGCCTTTATGGCGTAATTACTCCGTAAATAACCTATTTCGGGAATATACTTTTGCCCGGATATGGATGCTAAACCCGGATGCTTGTCCTTATTCGTTTAGCTTTCCGACCCGCATGCCGTCAGAGCCGCTCCCTCCCGCCACCAGCGCCTTCAAAATTCCCCCATAGGACGCCTGCAACCCTTTTACAAAAATTGACAAATCACCTGAATCATTCAAGCTGCAATAACACAAAGGACTAATATTCCGCAGCTCGTGAACGTCGAGAGATGCCCGAAGCTGACATCAGCCTACAAATCTCGGCTTCTTTTCCAACGGCACTTTCGAAACAACATTTTCCAAGTAGTAGGCTCCGGGAGCCCATACACTTTTCTTTTTTGTGCATAAAAGGTAGCTGAAAGCCACAGCCTCGTAAGCCTGCAAACCTTTGCAAAATAATTGATTGTTTCATACAATACAAACGTCAACATCACACGGCCGGGACGGCCCTTTGTGTAGTGAAATCGGAAGCTACTACGATCATCTCTCAAACGGACAGTAAATTGTGTTCTTACAATCTGGCCGTCGCCGACGACTATCCAACAGATTCATCGGGCTTATCTAAACATCTTGATGCAAATTCTTCAAGATGGACCCTCCAACAAATCAGTCACCCACACATGCTTGGGCTACGCCAGATGAAATCGCTTCTTTGGACTCCGCGCAAAATCTTGGGGCACGGGAAAAGAAAGAATCCGATGACCAAGTTAGTGTAGAAACAGAGGAAGTCACTAGCGAAAATACATGGATAGCTTGGCTTCAAGTTTTGGGGGTAATTAAGCCCATTCCTTGTGACCCCTCCTCATTCTTGCTGTGTTGGGACTCCTGGAGATAGTTTCGTCCTCTGTACTATGATACTAATTCGTCGCAGGCCTTTTTCATGATGTTCAATTCATGGTACGTCCCACTTAACTCTTGCACGTATGTTAGCACTGACCCCTTCACAGGGGAATCGCAAATACATTTGGCGCTTACCAAACGTACTACGAGACTGGCTTACTCGCCCATGAAAGTCCATCAAACATTTCATGGATAGGCTCTATCCAGGCATTCCTGTTGCTCTTTGTAGGGGGGCTCATTACAGGCCCTATCTACGATGCTGGGTACCTGAGGGGATTGGTCATAGCCGGCTCGGTTTTAGGTGTTGCTGGGATGATGATGACTAGCATTTGCAAAGAGTACTGGCAAGTCATCCTAGCGCAGGGGGTTCTTGTGGGATGTGGCTCAGGCTGTCTATTGTTGCCTTCCGTGGCAGTCATGCCGCAGTATTTTACCAAGAGGAGGGCGTTCGCCACAGGTATTGGTGCTGCAGGAAGTAGTCTTGGTAAGCCAATCTTCTCGGCTCACCTTTGACTTTCTGATTATTTCCTTAGGCGGAGTTATATACCCTATTGTCTTTCATGAGCTCCAACCAAGGATAGGGTTCGGGTGGGCTACGCGTGTCATTGCTTTTATCATGCTCGGAACACTCATGATCCCTATTCTCGTCATGCGCGCCAGGGTTTTCCCTTCCACCCGACGCCCACTCTTCGATAAGAACATCCTTCGTTCCATTCCCTACGACCTATTCTCCCTTGGAGAATTTTTTGGTTTCATGGGAATGTATATCCCCTTCTATTACGTCACATCGTATAGTATTTCGCACAACATCGCCAACGAAAACCTTTCCTTCTACTTACTTACGCTCCTTAACGTTGGTTCCATCTTCGGCCGTATCGTCCCCAACTTCTTCGCGGACGTAACGGGACCGTTGAATATTACCTTCCCGTTTATTCTCTTCTGCAGCATCATAGCTTTCTGCTGGACATCTGTTCACTCCCTCGGCCAAATGGTTGTCTTCTGCCTCTTCTACGGATGTTTCTCGGGGACTTTCGTTTCCATCACTGGACCTGCACTTGCTACTTTGTCTAATGACATGAGTCTTGTCGGGACACACATGGGGATGAGCTTCACGTTCGGTGCGCTGGGTCTTCTGGTCGGAAACCCTGTCGCTGGCGTTTTTATTGAGGAGGGGCTGGATTGCTCCAGCGACTTTTTGTGGAACTGCTAATGTCCTTGCTGCTCTTTGTATATTGGGTGCTAGGGTTAAGAAGGCGGGATGGAACTTAAAAATCAAAGTTTGATAGAATTAAAATGTTATATGCAGTACGGTAGAAAAATGGTGGGCAGCTACAAATCCCCTAAGATGCAGTTCACATAAAAGACAAAGAAGCCTGTAAGTGACATGTTCCAACTCGAGATAAATAGGGCCAGTCGCTGACGACTATTAGCCGCGCGACTGGGAGGCGTGTTTCAGATTCGGGACGCGGAGCTAAACATCTAATCCGAAGAACAATGAATTGTCTTGGACTGGGGAATTTCTTTCAGGCTATTAATTCACTGCTATCAAGTTAATCAACCCCCTGAAGAAGCCATACACCAACTCCAACTTTCGCTACAGAAGAGCCTACATTTCAACCCCTTTATCATGATCCCTTCTGATTGGCGATTCTGGAGCCCGTCGGGTGCCCTATTCCCAGGAGGTCCTTACACGTGGCATATCATTGACTGGGACCAGAGACGATGGATATCAGTCACAGGATCAGAAGAGGCTCTTCCGGACGATGAGGATGCCATCAATATCCTGACTAAACACATTGATCATCTCGACTCCGATGTTTTTGAGATCAAGGTATCTGATGACGGCGAGCTTCTTTCCACATCCTCAAAATCAAAGGACGATGCTACTTGGGCGATTCACTATCCCAGATATGATGTATCATCTACTCCATCCATGGAGAAAGACGCCTTGACACCCTCCCTGCTTAAAGAGGTCGACCGCCTGGGTCCTGAAGTCGACTTAGTGCGTTATACGGACGAACATGGAGAATCCAAACTTGTTGTATTCAAGTATGCCATGATCGAGCAACACTTGAGGCGAATGTGGAAAGAGCTTCATATCGTGAGGGGCCTTCCTCAGCACCCTTTCATAGTACCATTTGACCGGATTGTGCTAGACGACATTGAACCGCGGATTCTAGGATTCACGATACCTTACATTCCAGGCGGCACATTCGCCGATAACCAAACTCGCCCCTTCCGTTTCAAATGGTTGCAACAACTCACCTCCGTCGTGGATGACTTAAACCTCAAATTTGGTATCACCCATCAAGATGTATCGCCACGGAATCTGCTAGTCGATCCTGTGACTGAGAGCGTTCAGTTGTTTGATTTTGATCGTGCAGCTAAGATTGGAAGCCAAGAAGCAGACCAACGTCGCAACGATGTGGATGGTGTAATTTTTACCGTTTATGAAATCCTCACGCTGGATGATCATTTTCGCACTGTTCCATTCGATCAGCAAGATGTGAAGAAAGTTGAGGAGATCGAAACCTGGGACGTGAAAGTACCCGTGGAGGAAGGAAGCGGAGGGGTAGAAGCGTTTAGAAAGTTCTTGCAGGAATGGGCGCAGGGAAGGAGAAGTAAACCTTTGAAGTTGTTTTCTGAAGCATCTAGTCCTTTGGACTGGCCGGAGTACCCAGCAGATACTCCGATACCATATGTTTCATACCCCGATTCTGACAACGAGGATGGTGCAGAACCAATCACGTTCCCTGGTGGTGCCCGAACAAGGACAGATGCGAGGAGGAATGGGCAGCATGTTGTGTGCTGGGAAAGACCGCCATCAAAGTCTAAGCCTGAGATTGAGATTCAGACAGCTAGAAAGGGGAAGCGCGCATCCACTGACGTGGATATTTCGAATGACCGAGAGAAACGGTCGAAAGCATCGTAGCCGTCGAATTGATAGGAAATATCACACTGATTTATTTTCGAGTGAAAGAGATAATCCAAGTGTCAGACAATAAGAAAATGATAGACAACCTTAACCTCGGAGCATCAGGGAGCCCTTTAGCTACAGTTCAAGCCCCATGTAGTGTGTCTTCTTGTGCTACGGCTAGTGCCAATGGACTTGGAAGTTTAAATAAGCTGCAAGTTTCTGTGTGCACAAGTGAATTCCACCCCCAAGGCATAAGCTTCCATTTCCGGGAAAGTTGTGCGTGAGGTACAACTCTGGCGTTTCGTTCTAATTAGCTTTGCCGCTTAAACCCTGTAAATCGCATTCTTCCAGGGACGAAAACTTCTTTGGACGCACACTCAAGGGGTTGGTAGGTGATAACGGATTGGTTCATTCCCTAAGATATTCATTAAGGCCTTCGAATCAACTAACTGCTAGTTGTAGTCACAAATTGGGCCGTTGTAGAAGCCAGTCCCAAGGGTTGCACTTGAGATATCCACCTCATATGATTTGGAAATGCGCATCGACAGGTTGTCCACAGTTGATTTTCAAAATATCCTGTAGTCGATTAATGACTCATTCGTGGCTCATCGCAAAGTATAGAATGGTCTGAAATCAAACAGCACTTACCTGTGGGCAAGCACTAAAGGCTATCACCAGATCGACCTCTGCTTTCAAGCACACATACTGCCCCTCCTTACTCGTCGGAGCTTCAAAAGACAATGTCGTATGATCATCATGAACGGGGATATTCATGAAAAGATTCAGCGGCGAGGGTGTAAATTGCGGTGCTTTAATCCCTACTCACTTTCATCAGTCACTCCAATTTCATCTCATCAAATACGATAATGCAACTAATCGCCCAAAGAAAACCTACCCAGCGCAGCCAACCCCTCCACCAAATTATCCGCACAATTCCTATGCCCGCGACCCTTCTCCCCAGCAAGCTCAAGATACCTCTCCTCATCACACGCCGCAATCAGCGTATCGTGAATCCCCGCCGTCGTATCCTCAACCAGCGTCAGCAGCCTCTCCCGCTTATTATTGAACAGCCCATCTCCCACTTTCGGAATCGTGCTGTTGAGGCAGGCGCGTGTATGTTGGTTGGACATCTGCGTCTCGATTGTTGAGGAAGGGGAAGGAGGGAAGGAGGAGAGCGTGAAGGCCCAGGTGTCGACTACTTGGGTACCACGCGTGTTGATCACTTTTATGGTTGAGCCTTTGGAGAGAGGGGTTGCGATTCCGTGGCGGGCGGGGATGGTTGTGAGTGACATGTTTCCGATTTTTTAATCTGGAGTCTGAAAAGTCGAGACGACGAAATAGAATCTTTTTGGCTAAATATCGAATGTTACATGCTCATTGTAATACCTTTTTGTAAGACTGATGGGTAGATATCTATGAGGCGTTTAGATAAGAAAAGGAGGGTGGGGTAAGTATATATACTTTACCTCCGTAAGGTGGGGTATTGTAGAGATGCTTAGATTCAAATTATAAAGAATCTAATAACACCTTGGCTTTTTGAAAATGAGGCTATTCCCATATCTATAAGACAACTTTTTAGTCGGATTTCTCAGCAAAGATCTAACTTGTTCCGGGTCGGGCTGTGGTGCATCACGCAATAAACATCATCGGGTGAAGGCTAATGAGCTTGACCTGCCATCAAATCACGCAAGAATTGCATTCAACAGGACAAGATTGGTAATATGGAGATATACCTAAGCAAGGCTCATCCGTCTTGAACCCTAAGCAGCGTTCCGAGAACAACAGGTCCCGTTCCGTTCTCAGCGTCAAATATACGGGATGATCCTATTATTATGTAACCAAGCCTAAGGCCAGATTTGTAATTAAGATATGACAGATCCTATACTAGATGCGGTTACCGTTCCGACATGCATGCATGCATGTCATGCTTCTTCGCCTCGCTACTCTTAAACGGAGTTATTTTTCGGATTTACGAGCGCTTGATCCATAACAGTTGCCGTAGGAAATGCATTATTTTATAGCGCGATGAAGTAGGTGCGTAGATGTGCTCTGATGCCTTCTGATCATGTACCTGTGGGTGATTGTACTGTAAGCTAATGTGGCTTACAGTATTCAGAGCACGGCGGCAATGGCCCCTCGCCAGCCATTGGTTCTTGATGTCACTGCACAGTAGTCTCTTTATGTATATATATGACTTGATCTTTCCAGAGACTTGAAACAGACCTCCCTTTCCCCTATTTCATTTCACCGAGAATCCCCTTCTCACCTCGATCACTATATCCCAAAATGTCTCTACAAAAGTACAACAAGCTCGCAGGCAAGCACGTTCTAGTCATTGGAGGCACTTCAGGTACTTCCTTATCTGTCCTTCTCTAGTTTTTAATACCAACAACATGCAGGGCTAGGATTTGCTGTTGCCGAAGGAGCGATAGAGTCAAACGCCCGAGTCACCATCTCATCGTCATCCAGCTCCAAAATTGAAGCCTCCCTCGCCTCCCTCAAAAATTCATACCCGTCTGCCACCGTTGCCGGCTACCCTTGCGATCTATCTAAACCCACCGTTGAAGCAGATCTAGAGGCCCTCTTCAAGCAGGTTGGAAAGGTAGATCACATTGTCGTCACAGCCGGTGACAAACTCGCCGTTTCGCCACTCCAAGACGTCACCTACGAGAGCATCATATCCGCCGGCCAGGTACGGTTCATTGCGCCTATACTTATCGCAAAAGTCGGATCGAAGTATCTGAACAAGGGCCCAGAGTCCTCTATCGTTCTATCCACTGGCTCTGTTTCTCAACGTCCGATTCCAAATTGGAGCGTTGTTGCAAGTTACGCCGCCGGGCTTCATGGCCTGACCAGGAATTTGGCGTTGGATTTGAAACCGATTCGAGTTAACCTGGTGAGCCCCGGTCCTGTCGATACAGAACTTTGGAACAGCTATTCCGAAGAAGAGAAAAGGGGATTTTTCAAAGAGATTGAGGACAAGGTGCTTACTGGTCATGTGGCAAAACGTGAGTAATGTTTGATACATTTTCACAGAGAATAGACTAACGTATCATAGCCGAGGAGGTCGCCGAATGTTATTTGTGGTTAATGAAGGATACCAACGCCACTGGAGTCATTGCAGACAGCAGCTCGGGTTCCTTACTTGTGTAAAGAGATGGCATGGCCGAAAGGGGGAGAAGTAAACTCAAAGACCACCTGTTTGAACGAGCGAAGTAACATCTGATATCATGGATTCACAATTATTCTTTGAGGCAGCATTAGCTTACGCGAGACAAATCCAAATTATATGTTTTCCGTTGCGTCGGTTCGAACTTTCCTTCAGCAGCTCAGATTATTATGTGGAGCTGGCCTATGCATCTGGGAGCTTAGTTCTATGCTCTTGATCAACAGTCGTTGCAAGATTGCGAATTGCGGGTGGAGTGATTGGAGAGATTCGCTCTATTGCACTCAGCTTTTTTGATCTAACTAAAATATTGAATTTTATCTGCATCAGACTTGTTTTATTCCATTTCCTAAACGTCTTCTTATAGCTCATAGCTCATGTGCTCAAGCATAGTTCTCTTCTTACTTTCTTACTACTATTATACTACATACATATGTTGATTTGCTTAACAACATCCATTGTTCAATGCAAAGATACTCTCGAATTTTCATCACGCAAAAACCACTTTCTATACTTATCTCTCTTTAAAGGAATAGGCTGCAATCACTACTATCCTGTTTTAGTATAAAGACTAGCTCTTTCATACCTATTCATTCCTTCTACTAGTGCTTGTCCAAGCCGACTTCTACACATGCGATGTAGATAGCCTCCAACACACATCCGTAAACCCCTGCTGGGCTTCGCAATAAACTACCCCAATCGCAGCAGCATCTTCGTCGTAAGTAGTTTTCCGGATGAGGGCAATAAATCCCGACTGGAAAGGCCATACTTTAAATACAAATACGAGTGTCACCAATCAGGGCGGGAACGTCAATTTAATATACGGACCCGGCGAGACCGACGGGGGTGCTGCTGTGCCTCGCGCGGGTAAGCGATTCATGAATCATAAGAACTTCATATAAATCTAAAAGATTCACTTCCTCAACTTTGAGTTACTCAACGTCGTATCTCACATGACTTGTCAGCATAGCGATAAGCATTTATTAAATTATTCAGAGCAGGGGACTCTTAGCCGTTGAAAATCAACCTCCCCTTCCTTTACCACACCTCCCTCCTCAATCAGCAACTTCAGCTAGTTGAAGAAACCCGGATATCTCACTTCAAACCATAATTCTCACCTCGATTCAAACCCAGATCCAGTTCCCCACCCCCCGCACTTCACCCCGCCACAACAATGGCAAACACCGATATCCAGATCCAGATCCTCCAAACCGGCAGCATCACCATCCGCCCCACAATGTACACCCAACCCCCACACGCCCCTCCCCCTCCGCCTCCTCCACATCCTCAGCGACCGGCAATCGGCGCTCCCCTCCCCTCCCCGTACACACCTACCTAATCACGCACCCCACCACCGGTCCCATCCTCTTCGACACTGGCATGTCGCCCTCCTGCAACGACCCCGGCTTCTTCCCCTGGTGGTGCCCCGCCATAAAAACCATGAGCCGCCTCTCCATCACCCCAGCCCAGGGCATCGGCGCGCAGCTACGGGACCGCGGCATCGAGCCGGATGCACTATCAGCAGTCGTGCTATCGCACCTGCACCACGACCACAGCGGCGGTCTAGCCGACGTGCAAGGCGCGCCCGTGCTAATGAGTCAAGAGCACTGGGAGGCGTTCAAGAGCC
>QGMG01000577.1:0-23818 GCA_007825325.1 Lachnellula cervina | reverse complement strand
AAGAAGGAAGGACCGACTATTACTAGCAATTTGCGCATTCTTCTTCTCGGCCTCATTTTACTCCTTCAAATCCTCCTTGCGATACACCGGAACCTACACACCATCAACAAACGAGGTATTGGAAACAGGTAGTGAAGCTCGCTAAGGTGTCCGAATCGGGAAATAAAATGCTCAGGGGGTACTCAAAGGGTCCCCTGGAGTCGGGTAGGAAGAGAATGTATAGGATCGGAGAGCAGTTTACGACGCATGCTATAACTAGTTTTATAGTCATATAGCAGCATGTAACTATAAAAAAACTTAATAAGGTCGATGTAGTAAACAAGTATACTCAAAAATGAGTATACTATTGGACAAAGTATTGAGATAATCAGGTGGGAGCAAAAATGAGCTTCAGCTACTATTAAACACAAAATAACCAGGAAGTCCAGAATTACTTCAATGAAATGTGTATTTCAGCCACGTGATTGTCGCTCACTTTCCGGATTAGGCAAATATGCGCATTGGGGATTTTCAGTCTTCGACGACATCTCTGTCCTTCCTCTTGCTATTGCCCACTCCCCCCTCCTAACATTCCATCAGATTGCGAGGACTCAATTTTCTGGTGCACAGTTTCCGAGTGGAAAGTTTTGCTCCGTTCTTCGATGTGTTTCTTGTTTCGTCATTACAGTACTGCGTCAGATTCAAAAAGTCTGGTAGACCAAATCAGATACGGCATCGCGCCTACTCCCAGGGTGCAACCCAGCCGTACTTTTGTCCAGGCCTCTGATTTCGGGTTGGACTAAGTGGTTCCGACCTGTCTTTATGGATGGAAATAATGTGCTTGATGCTCTCCTCCTTCCGAAGGCTCACATCGAGTGGGAAACATTCATCATATTTTCAGCGAGGTTGTTGAGACTTTGGAATTTCCAACACCTTCTAAAAAACATTGGAGTACCCTGTTGGTTTAGAACAAATGTCTACACGCTAATTAAAAAGACAGTCAGTTCGCTGGCCCTGTCCGCTCTTGACAGCGGGAGTCCGCTTGAAACTTGTCTCTTTAGCTTTTGGACTCGTGTTACATCATATATCAAGACATTGTAGTACTAATACCGAAATTTTCAAAATCTGGGCCCTATCACTCGCTTGGTAGACTGGACCGATGTCCTGCTAAAAGTTTCTCGCACATCTGAAGTTCTTTCATTGTTACTATCACGGAACATAACAAAACTCGGCTCCAGGACATCATCCTCGACTTCAGCTGCGACAATGTCGACAAACCCTACAGAACCCCAGGGCGCCTTTGAGGACATTCAACTTTCCGACAACAGCGATATAAGCTCCGAAGCCAGCTACGACATTGTGTCCAATGCGGGTTCCGAATCTGCTCAAAAACTCGACGCAGAGGATATTGAACTGAACACAAATGGCACATCCGAAGAAATCGAAAATGCCGAAGAGTACCAGGACCTCGAATCGGAGGCAGAGATTGAGAGATTTCGACATGAGATCAAAAACAAGGCCCGGGAGCTCCTGGACATGGTGCTCAGCAGCTCCGCTTACGAGTCAATTCTCAGCGATGACGACAACCCACTTCGGGCCAAGGCGAGGGAACTCGTTGCTCTATTCGGCGATGATATCGAAGACAACGAGAAGACCATTTATTCATTGAAGTCCGATATCTCTTCTGTTGCTAGCTACATGAACAAGTTGAAGACGAGTTACACCGAGATGAGGTCGAATTTCTGCGACGCGACGTCAAAGTTCGACAAGATGAAGTCGGAGCTCGACAGTACTAGCAATGCCTATGCTCAGTGCCAAGAGAAGTTGCGTGAAGCTAGAACGGTCATCAGCGGCGCCAAAGAGGAAAACGCTGTCTTCAAGGCCGACAACGAGGTATTCAAGAACAGACTCGCGGTCCTTGCAAGCGAGTACCAAAGCACTTTGGCAGCATTTAATGCATGCGTCAAAGATAATGAAAAGCTCACCAATGATGCCATCACCCACGACAACGGACAAATCGAGCAACTCAAAAGCATGATTCTCTATCTCGAAGAAGCAAGTGTCAGGGACAGAACAAACCAGATGAATGTTGGCAAAAGGATGAACGATGATATTGAATCGTCGCGAGCAGAAGTCAGCAAGTTAAGAGCGAAACTTCAGGATGAGAGAGCATCCAATAAAGCCAGAGGTTTGGCCACCGACAGATTGGTTTCACAAATCCAAGCTGCGAGTGAAGCTAGCCAGGCGAAGGTCGAAGACTTCCAGCAGAAGGCTAAGCAAGCAGAACAGGAGCTTGTGGAAGCAAAGGTGTTGGCAAAGCTGGAATCCATGGAATTCGAGCAGGCAACGAAAAAGGAAGCATGGCACCAGCACCAGGCACATTCTTGGAAGAAAACCGAGATGAAATACGAAGAATCTATCGAAATCCTTTCACGCGAGAAGGATGATGCCGATCTCCGCTGCAAGCTTACGACTGAGTATGCCTCCCAATGTGAAAAGGGGCTCCGGGATTTCCGGGACAGGGCTTTGCAGCTCCAACAGCAAACCCAGGAACAAGTGCAGTTCTACCATAACAAATCCACAGAGCTCACCAGGGATAGTCACGTATACTATGGGCTGTACAAGGAGCGGAAAGAGTTTGCTGAGAGGGACAGCCGCAATCCATCTGCTGAGTCTGTGAAGACCGGAGAAAAAAGAGCCCAAGACCTGAAAGACAGTAAGAGGGCGACTGTAAGATACATCGACGCAGCGAACAGTGCGCGAAAGACTTGCCAGCTGTACGAGCAGGTATTGAAACAGCAAAGCGTGCTCGTCCCCACACACGTTGAGCCAGTCAGTACATCTTCAAAGCCACCCAAGGAGGAGATCGAAGCCGCGAACAGTGCGCGTAAGACTTGTCAGATGTACGAGAAGGTAGTGAAACAGCAAAGCGTGCTCGTCCCCACACACGTTGAGCCAGTCACTACATCTCCAAAAGAGATCAACGCCGCGCAAGCAATTGGGCAAAAGCCGCAGGAGGAGAAGAAGGAAGTGGAAGAAGTCGCTCTTCCAATTCGGCAGTCGTTTCCCGTAGCCGACAAAGTCGAATTAGATACCAGAGTCAAGGCCGCCACTACTACGAACTCGCAGCAGACGGCAACAGCTCAGGGAAAATCCAATTTCCAAGCAGTTGAACGGAAAGCAGATCGGGAAGCGGAAAGCAAAGAGAAAGAGCTTCTCTCCGTCCGAGAACTGGACGCTTTGTCTGAACCACGTAAAGTCAACGCCACACGCAAGGCCTCTGCGATACAATTCTTGGAGACGATGGCAGACATTCCTTCTCCCAAGGTTTCTTCGCCAGCTAGGCCCACTTTTCATTTGAACATCGCAGATTTGAAGAGAACAGAAGACAAGGAGGATGTGGGCAAAGTAGTCCCCGCACCAGACAATTCACGTGAAGTGAAAGCCAAACGCCAGGCCCTCGTTATGCAACAACTGAACACCCCAGCATGGCAAAATGCCATCTTCCAGCATATTCAGCCCATTACGCGCGCCCCAAAAGAAAAAGCAAGGGAGGAAAAGAGAAGTGCGGGAGACGGAATGAGTACACCGGCCGAGAGTATGGTTGCTTTTGCTGAACAAAGGAGAAGGTTGGCTGCGGAGAAGAAAGCTAAAATCTCCGAAGCAAGTGGACAAGAGACACAGGAGGAAAAGACGAAGCATGTCCAGTGGAGCAACCCAGTTGTTCGAGCATCCAAGCCAAACTCCAGCCCCACTCCCATCTTGGCCTCCACCTCTCCCTCCACCTCCAAAACAGATCCTACCGTTGGCAAATCCTCGACTTGCGCAGAGGAAGATGTTATGCATGCGCAGAAGGAGGGAAAGAATTACTTCAGCAATGCTACCTGTGATTACAGCCCCTCTATTCCCCGTGCCGCTGCCGCTGCCAAGCTAGAACAAAAACTCAAAGCCGTTGCCACTGCCACTGCCACTGCCACTGCCGACCCTTCAAAGCCAGCACAAGCACAAGTACAAGCACCAGAACACGCACCAGCAAAGAACCACAACCTCGACACCCGTACTGAGTTGCAGAAGGCTAAAAAATATTGGTTAATCCGCAACAAGCTCAGCAGAGAAACCGCGGATAAATATCTGAAGCTCGCGTACCCGGACTCGTTTTCGGAGGAGTTCGTAAAGGGCTACCCAGAGGCGAATCCGAATCCTGAGTCCTAAATCCCAAGCCTGATTCTGCTGAGATTACGTAACGTGTTGGATTCTCGTAAGTGGAGCAACCCATAGAAAGAGACTGAGCTTTTAGTTGACTTTAACTTTAAGAGATAGATTTATTCTGATTGTGTTAGAGTTTGGAGTTTTGAAGAGAGTTGTGTTCCATGTTATATAGGATTAGAAAAGTACTCTTGCGGAAGGTCCTTGTAGTTTAATTCAATCTTAATATTAGCCCAGCATCGAACTGTGCTGGAACTGTTTGCTGTATATTGACAATTGTGTTGTTAATTCTACTACTAGGAGAGGGAATACATACTTGCTATAGAGCCTATATTAAAGATTATATGCTGGTGAGCATGTCCTTTAGATACATAGCCCTACGCCAATGAGCTAGCTATACCCAATCACTGTCTCCTGCTTAATACCTCGGCATCGATTAACGTAAGGGTACCTAGGTAAGCTAAGCCTTCCTAACCGAAACCCATCTTCGGTCTCGCTTGCTTGTTCTCCGAATACGGGAATTTATTCTTCGGCTTCGGCCGCTAATAAACAAATATGGCGAAGACAAGACTCAGCTCCTATTATTCAGCCACCACCATGATGTTCTTTCTGTAGAGGCAGCTAGCTTTCACATAACGCGGGTTATGGCAAGGCTTCAGCTCCAGCGGCTCACAGCCTCCTTTCTATCTTCTCCAAGAGAAAAACCTTGATATTGAAAACTGACAATCAAGCACCACCACCATGGACCTCTCCCTTCATCTCTCGAACAGCCACGTCCTGATAACCGGCGGATCAGGCTTCATAGGCTCATCCACAGTAACAGCCCTAATCTCCGCCGGCGCCAAAGTCACCAGTCTCGACCTGCGCATCCCAGACAGCCCACCGCAATCCGCAAACTTCCAACACCTATCCTGCAACATCAGCTCGGAATGGGATCTCGCAAACGCGTTTTCCCTAGCCGCGCAGAAGTTCGGGCCAGTGGCGTGCTGCATCGCTCTTGCGTCGCTCGATCTCTCCGTGCTGCCTCACCACGAAAGCCTGGCTGATATGGAACTTGATCAATGGCGGCACACGCACCGGATCAACGTCGAGGGCACGTTCCTCACGGCGCGGACGTGGCTGCGGGCCCTGCGGGATTACGCGGAATTGGATAAGAGGGGTGAGGAGGAGGAGGAGCTGCGGAACGTTGGGCTGATAATAGTTGGGAGCGAGAGCGGGTATTTTGGGGAAAGGGGTAATGCAGATTATGCCGCGGGCAAGAGTGCGGTCCAAATAGGGCTGGTCAAGAGCCTGATGGCGGACGTGAGTAGGATATGGCCGGGAGGGCGGGTCAATTCTGTGGCTCCTGGTCCTGTAGATACAGAGCAGTTCCGGAAAGAATGCAGGGAAAATCCCGAGCAGCTGTACGTGGATGCCCAAGCTACGTAGGTTGACCGAGGAAGTATCTGTTGGGCAGAAGTATTTGCTGATGGGGTCAAAGTACCGGATTGCGCTGCCCTGTTCCGCCTGAAAGCGTTGCAAAGAGCATCCTCTTTCTAGCAAGTGAAAACTGGAGTGGGAACATCACTGGACAAGTGCTAAATGTCGATTCGGGCAAGCAAGGCAAGGTATTGTGGTCCAAAGAAGAGTCTAAGTGATGGGGTCTCTTGCCATTTATAAAAAGGTCGGGGCACCATTCAGCTGAGTGACGAGGCTCAAGAGAAATAAGACGTAAATTTTGCTTCATGATACCAAAATGTCAGACCTTTACATCGCCAAGCTTTTTTACAACATCTTCATAAAAAGCCATTGAAAGCTTAGCCGCAACAGCATCACTCGTCTCATCATCCGTCTCCAGAATCCCCAACTCATTACCACCCGCAAGGCACTTTGCTGTAGCCCTCTCATACATCTCCCCCATGTTGCTTCCTACTTCTTGTATCCTACTTTCTTCAAGAAGCGTGTCTCGAATTTTCATAGCAGTCCGCATCCTGCCCACATCTAGGTCAAGTACTCTATCAATGGTCTGCCAACTTGCAAGCTCCACTAGTACTACTCCAAGACTGTATATATCGAAAGATTTCCTGAAGCTTTCCCTGGGACCAAAACCTTGGCCTTGAGTGGATGGATGTCGGTACATATTATATTCTGGGACGTCGCCTGGTATCTGGGAAGAACAAGGGTTTAGCATAATTTCGCGAGTGAATTCTGAACTATCTTACCTCAGTCATTTCATCTGCACGAGCAGGACGCGCAAAGTCGAAGCCAGAAAGGTATGGTTTGCTGTAATCCACCTTCTTGATACCCCCTCTCTTATCCTTCGAAGCCGTCGGAAAGAACACAATATTGTGCGACCTCAACCCCTTATGCAACCAGTTCACGCTATGCAAATACAGCAGACAATTTGCAACTGCATGTGCCAGACGAATCCGGTCAGTGACTCGAGGTTTTGGTGAAGATGAGAGCAAATCGAACAGCGATACAGGCGGTGTGTCTGGAGAAACACCTTCGTCCTTGGGTTTCTCGAAAACAAATCCAATCCGTGGATCAAGAGCCTCTTCTTCCCCTTCGGAATCAAGCTCTGATGCTTCTCTCGGCCCATTGTCAAAGTACCCTAGGCAGTGAGGAACCCGGAACGCCTCGGGCTTGGGACTGTGGTGCAGCAGAGATGCAAGCTTTTGCACGCGGTCTACAATCAGGGCCGGCGGTGACAGAGCTCCTGGCTTTTGGTAGTCGTACTCTTTCCACTCAATCCAGACTCTTTGCTTTTCACCAATATCATGCTCGAAGATAGCTTCACAGCGGATAGCACTTAGGTCTGTAGAGGATGTTTTGGGATTCAAGTGGATTCTTGAACGCTCAATTTTCGTGTTGGCCTTCTCAGCATCGGGCTGACCAAGCTGCAAGACCATGGCTGTAGCCTCGTCCCAGGGAGCTGGTCCTTCCGTGTCCAGAGACTCATTGAAGGCTTTGAATTTTGCGAGCTGGGCGAGTAGACGGAGTCCAGCAGCGTCATTTGTTGGTGCATATTGAGGTATTTCGTGGACGGGATAGGAGCGGGCTTGCATCTTGATGTCGAGTGCCTTGACAAGCTGATGCAAACTTGCGAGATCTTTGTGGAGTTGAAGAACCCCACGATTTGTATCTTGTGTAGTACGATGGATTTCTGTCTGCAAGCGGAAGTCTAGGATGTCTGTCATGTTGTCGTTGAGTGTTGAAAACCTTTGAAGCAGGTTCTCAAAAGCCGCTTTGTCGAAAGCTGCCCATAGAAGTCTTCTTCGGCCAGTACTTAGCCCCCCTGCGACCCCTTCTGCCTTAGACTTGAGCTCCTTCATGGCTCTGATGATAAACCTTCTCCGCGGCTCGGATAGTGGCACATGAGCGCTCGATGAGTCTTTTGCAGGGTCATAAATGAGGTCATCCTCCGAGTTGACGGGTTCCGGAGCAATCTGGAGATGCTTATTCCTGGTCTGTGCCTTCTCAAATTCTTTGAAAAGGCACTGAATCTGGACAAGAAGATCTAGAATGGTAGTCCGATGAATGACAAAAGTGTTGGATTCTTGGATCTTTCTGCCGTTGTCCTCTTGGTGATCCATCAAACCGGATGTTTCGCTCCAAGCAAATAACCGCTGTTGCTCCATGCGCAGTCTCAGGTTGAGGTATTTCGACTCTTCGGGGAGATTTTTGGCAGTAATGATAAATTGGATGCCTTTCCATGCTGTTAGAGAGAAACAATCAAGATACAGTAGTTGGGGTTCCCCTAACCTTGAATACATCCCATAAAGACTTGGCTAGCTAAGGAAGCGACGCTGAGAGCAATACCAGCCGCACTTATGGGGTCCATAGCTATTCAAAAGAGACTAGTATGTATTTATATATCGAAATAACGTAGCGCCGCCGCACCAAACTGTGAGGATCACCTCGCAGGCATCTGCGACTGATCAAGTGGCAGGCACAACCTGTTTGCGAGTAGAAGTAAAGGAGGATGGACGATGAATAAAGCTAGCACATGATACTACTTTGATCTTCGATATATGATTCGGTATCAAAGGTTCGGGGAAATGAGACAGATCTGTGGCAAGAAGACCAACCCCGCGCATATGAGCCGGTCGAAGGCTATGAACAGTCGGAGATGTCCTGAAGGCCGAAGGAATATGGTAGGGTCATAAGTATATGTGATCTGTTTCGTTCATAGCACAGCGGCAGCTAACAAAACGGGTTTCTTCTTCAGCCTCACTTCTCGGCGACTTGGTCTTGGTCTCACAACCGGCGTGTGCCTATGCATGTACGCATTAGCTTGCGCGATCGGCTCTGGTGGCTCTTTAGCGAATCATTTGATTTGTTGACGGACGGGGACTTTTTTTGGTGGTCCAGAAAGGTATATCATTTCGTTTGATATGTATCGGAAATTTAGAGATTTGTATTTGATTGAGATGAGAGAGAACGATTGTACGGAGTAAGTTCATGGTCCATTTAGAGTTAGAACTACATTTAAAGCTTTGAGCCCGGCCCCGAAGAGCGGCTGCGGCTTCCCTTACTCCCATTCCTTAAAAGGTTGTCCCCCGCGATAGTAGGTTCACACAAGGCAATTATTCTTTAACTGGCCTGGCCTGGTACCTAGTTGTCAATATGAAAAGGAGTCTGGACATTGTGGCTCTGAAATCTTCCAAGGCCTCTATATACCTATTTGCAGGCTATCACGTGCTTTCATATAAAAGTTCCCATTTCCGTACAGTACCCGCTCCAAGCGGAACTCTAATAATATACGAACTATAAGATCCCTATCAAGTTTTCAGCCTGGTTGTCAGAAAACGGTTTCGTATAAATATCTGGCACCTCTCCCAGAGCTTTTATCTCCTCTTTAAATCTGTCCCATTCTGCTTATATGCAGCGTAGGTGCCTGGCCTGGGTGCATCTGATCCGCAGGCCGTTTGCGGTGCCTATATAGCATGCCGGGGTGTCTGAAGAGTAAACTTGGACGAACGTCGCCGATGTTGAGGACCTTGCATGCGTTTTCTTGCAGGGTCAAGGCCAATGCTGCAATACTATTCGACGCGTATCCATGGGTCGTACATTCTTCCCTCACAATTTTCAACGTCAAGCGTTCCCCTCTGGCTCTGGCTTTGCCCCCAAACGCGGACGCTTAAGCACCATTCGTTATTCTTCGTATGTCTTGGTCGGCGAGCAGTATCCCGAGCAGTGCTCCCAATCCAGCCGCCATGGATTCAAATAGCCCTCTAGAGACACCCGCCGGGCAAGTCCATGGGCAAGGGCAGTCTGTGAGCTCAAGCTCGGACCAGGGCTCGTCGCCAATCGACCCCCAGAACAACGTGCAACAGAGCTCAGTCTCTCCCCAAAACAACGACCAGCTTAATATCAATAATAATAAGGAAAGGGTCACTGTGCCCTCGGCCTGCGTGCCATGTCGATCAAAGCACTTGAAGTGTGATGGCCTGAGCCCATGCACCAGATGTTCCTCGAACGGCTTCGAGTGTCTTTATGTCAGAAGCCGCCGCGGTTTCAAGGGCCCGCGCAAGATCGGACTGCAGGGCAAGGCCTCATCTATACCGGTACCCGGTGCGGCGTCAGCATGTCCCCTTGTAAACCCAGCAGCTGCAATCTCGAGAGCCCCTCCAAATGTCCCGAGTGGCCTGGCTACCCCGTCAGACCACCGCCCACAAACGCTACCAGGCAGTACGGATTTGCAGATATTTGAAGTGAACCCAGACCTAGCTACATACAGTCCAAGACCGCTATCCTCCGGCTTGGACCTACGAGAAAGATGTATCGAAGCGTTCTTCTACCACTTTTGGCCCACACATCCCTTCATCCTTCCTCGGGCAAACTTCATGGCCCTGAGGAAGGAGAGGTCGGTTGACCAGTTGGAAGCTGCAATGCGATATGTCGGCTCATGTTATATTTCACAAGCACCGACCACGGCATTAGAATCAGAGGCTGAACGCTCTGTCTATCTTGCAGGTTGTGCCAACGATGGTTTCAGGGTCCAGGCCATGTTGGTATTTGCAATTGGTCTCGATGGAAATACCCATCAGGAGAAGGCGCTGCAGATCCTCACCGATGCTGAGGATATCGCTTTGGATATAGGCATGAATAAACGCAGCTTTGCCTTTCTGAACTCCGACGGTTCACCAGTATTAGAAGAGAGCTGGCGCCGAACTTATTGGGAGCTTTTTCTCATCGATGGGATGATCGCTGGGGTTCATCAGAAGAGCTTTTTTCGAATGAAGGATATTGTCGCTGATGTCCTCTTACCATGCGAAGAATGCGAATATATCTCCGGGGTATGCAAATTTCATCCCTTCTGAAGAATGACATACTGATATAAGTGAAGGTTATTCCTCAAGCACGATCAGTTGGGGATTTTGAAGACGAACTATTTGACGGTAAAGACTTCAGCTACTCTTCATATACTTACAGGATAGCCGCAATTCGCAATCTTGGCAGGATTCTTACCGTACGCATGAGTGGTGCCCCACTAGATTCACCCGCTGTGCATAGGCTCGATGCTCATCTGGTCAATTGGAGACTCCATCTACCGGATTCGAAGAGGACTTGCATAAGTAAAGATGGGGTGCTCGATGAGATGCTGTTTCAGGCTCACATGATTACAGCAGCGTTAGTGTAAAAGTCTCTTGATTGAGGACCCTAAACTGACTGTAAAATAGAACAACTGTCCAGCTTCACAGAGAGCTGTCTGAACTTGATTCCAGTGTAGCCAAAGGTGTCACATCATGCGCCCCCCATAAACAAATCGTCCCAGGTGAATCATACAATTTACACGCCGCGAAGACTGTTCAAGCTGCGCAAGACATCTCCAAGCTTATCACGATCCCGGTCCCCTTGCTTAAGCACACGCATTTCTTCACCTGTGTCGTTACCCTTGGATCGATTGTGCATCTGTCCTGCTGGTCATTACTGATGCCGTTCACTCAAGACGACGATCTCAGGCAGCAGCTGCGTCTCAACACAGGAGCTTTGAAGACTCTATGGCAAGTTTGGCCTTCTGCTGGCAGAGCCTTTTGGCAGGTCAAAGGAGTCGCGCAGGATATCTTCGCGGCTAAGAAAAAGACTATAGAGGATGGGTACTGGCCCAACTTTACTCATGAGGATGTCGTGCAGAACATGATTCAGGACCAGAGTATTATGGACGAGTTGCAAATTCCTGAGTGATGTTCTTTTCATACGTCTCCGGTGGGCGGAGGGGGTCGCGCGTGGCGTTTGTCTTTCGGAGTGGATTACAATACTATCAAAATCGTGGGCAAAGGAAGTTGGGAGTATCATCTATTATATAACGAGACTTACGAAGACAACCACGGTTCTTGACATGCTAAAAGTCACTTGTTATCACCCACGCTAATGCTCAAACAGGCTATGCCATGTTAAAAGACCAAGAACAAAAACCAACCAATTGATTATGCTATCCTATCCAATTCAATAATATGCTAGAGACCAAACACCCGCTTAACCACAGCGCACCTTGATCGCCACAAACTCGTTCAAAAACACCGTGTTATCATTACTGTCAATTGTGAAATTCTCCACAGCATGCGGTTCGGGAATTCCACAATCGACGTTGTCGAAATTGGCCCATTTCTCCAGGATCTTGACCTGTGGATGTGGGTCTATATCCAGAACGTTTCATTAGCGAGAATCCAACAATACCGGGCCAGGCTCTGTTCATGAATGAAGCCCCACAGCCAATTAAAGCAAACAAGAGATACGTACCAGGGAAATCGTAGAAGCGGTGATCGATTGGTATGTCGTATCTCTTGCGCACGCCGGCGCTGCTTTGCAAGGTGATTGTAACGTTATTCGCGCGGGTGGCGAGCTTGAGGGAGCTGTCGGAGACGAGCTGGACGGTTCCTACTGTTGTTGTTTGCTCGACGGTGGGGGCGGCCAGGACGGCGGTGGATGCGGAGAGGAGGAGGTAGAGGGCTGTGGGGATGGAGAATTGCATTTTGAAGGTTGTGGGTTGATTTGAGTTGGAGAAGGCTTGGGGTTTTGATTTATGGTTTTAATGATATTAGATGATGTGTAATGTATAATGTGTCTGCTTTGATGAGATGAGTATTGTGAATGTTTTGATGTAGAATCTGGCAGGGAGGCATAACTGCTTTATAATTTAATGATTGAGGTAGCCAATCTCGCGATCAACTTCGCTGCGGAGATTAACTTCGTAAATTTCTACCTGTGGCAGAGCCTCCCCGACTTATCCTCATATTGTATTGTTTCACGTGAGGCTCCCTAGGACCAAGTACGAAGTAGGTATATGAAATGCGATACAATTGGTCGGCCCGGGCCTGGAACTTGGAAGTCCACATACGAGTAACTAATCACTAGTTGTCTTTACGATATATAGTGCAAGTAGTGCCCGTGAAAGCCTAAATATAGCGAGGCCGTTTGGGCACTGCGCCTTTATAATCTAGGAAGCCTGACCAAGCCTCCACAGGCTCTTCTTACAAGCAAACTTCTATATAATACAATATAAGGTCTTTCTTGTTCTGGTTGTACAAAGTACTGCCTACTGAGTCAACCAAGGGGAGGCGAGTTCATCTGATTGGTTACTTCTAGAGTAAGTTGCTTAACAGGATCCGCTTAACATGCTAAAAGGGCACTTATGTAGCCCACGTGATAGGGGATGGTGGATGGTGACTGCATTTCATGTCGTGTCGCTCTTACCCCTCACCTCTCTTCTTATATCTCACGACAAGGTTGTCGCAGATATTCTATCCAGCCCTAATTATCACTATTTCCCCTTATAAAAAGAATATTATTTCCTTGGTAATCCGACGAATCCGCATCAATAAGGCAGATACAATACAATAATGAAGCGCATTGCCGGGCCATATAATGAATAAGAAGAGGTTCTCCGATTTTGATTGTGTTTATTAGTCCTCTTTCTATCTCTATCATACATCCAAGATGTCCTTGCCTCGTCGTCGACCATGCCAAGGGCACAATCTTATTCTCTGCTTGAAAGGCATAATCTCTGCTTCAGCGAACCATCGCCTACGTTTCGGAAGAAAGACGAATATCATCCTATTGAGCACAAGAATGTCACCGAGGAAAATTCCAATAGCTCGCAGCACAAAGACGTCCAAGCACCTATATATTCCGGTGAAGTATTTGCGGCTCAGGCTCCCCAAAGAAATGAGATGTGCGGTTACTGCAACACATTGTGGAATTTAGGAGAAAGAGATGATTTAAAAACGGATTGCCGGAATGATAAAAAACGGTTTCGCCATTACGCACTGCTCATCGATCTCAAAAACTCAAGGTGTGTGCAAGATTCGTCTTGATTCGCACATACTCGTTTGAGGGACACATTGGGAGCCTATCTGCCCACCTAAAACGATAGCTCACAACTCCCCCAACTACCTAGTCTCGCGAGCCATGCTAACAGAAATCGGTAGTTTAACCTGTCCATTAGGCTTTGCTCTGCTTTAAGCCTTTGATTTCAAAGACGTTGAAAAGGCAGAATTGCCCGATCTTGATAATTGGGTGTGGAGAGAAAGTGTCAACGACAGCACATACGACTTGATGTTCTATTCGTCAGGAGTAAGAGAAATTACTTTGCGGAATGTGTACCGTGGCAAGTATTCCTGAGGACAAGAAGATTCCGATGAATATTGCTCTGGTCGTTCTTTTTTGTTTTGTGCTAGCGATTGTAGTCTCAGTACCTTGTGTAAGTACCAGTAGCACTGTGATTGTTTAGCATGACTCTTGTAACTGACATATGTTCGGATGATTTTTCACCGCGCCCTATCTGGAAAACTATCGATCAGCAACAGAATACAATGCTCGAACGCATAGCCATGCCGGTTTTGTCGGACTGGATGGAGGAGTGCATTTCGGACCGCAGTCACTACCAATGCCATGCAAGCACCGAGAAGCGTGGCTACCCACCTATCCTACCCACCCGGATTCTCGACCTTGGACCGTTCGATGATGAAAGAAAAGCACAGCTTGGTGTCTCCGAAGGAAAGAAAGCCGTGTACTTCGCATTAAGTCACTGCTGGGGGAATCAAAAGGTGCGGCCCCTCACATCGACTGTCGCGACCTTGGCTCAACGCAGGGCATGGCGGGAATCTCGGCGTCAGAGCTACCGAAAATATTTCAAGACGCAATCCACATCACAAGGAAATTGAGACAAAGATATCTCTGGATTGATTACCTTTGCATCATTCAGGACGACCTTGAGGACTGGGATCGCGAAGCGGCAGGTATGGCAGATGTGTATCACAATGCGTTCCTTACAGTAGCAGCAGCCGCTTCCACTAATCCTTCAGGTGGTTTGTTCCGATCCTGCAAGCCAGCTTCGAGAATTGAAATTCGTGAAGATACATCAATATACTGGAAGTGCCTGGTACATACAATGTTCTCTTCGAGCTTGCAAATTCCTTGAGAGTCAGGCTTATAGGTTGCCTATTCTAGACGACTAATCACGACCTTAGCTCTATAGCTCTCGAGACATATGTCAAACTCCATACTGACTCACCGACAGAACGCGCCCGAGCTGACGATTTATGGTCTGTTTTCAAGTCACCACTTGGCGAACGAGCCTAGACTCTTCAGGAGGCCCTCTTATCAAGGCGAGTGATTCATTTTGCGGAGGACCAGCTATATTGGGAATGTGCCACCAAGAGATGTTCTGTGGACGGAGCACTGGATACTATGCACGACCGCTCCTACCTAGCCAAATACCCTGGCGACGATATTCCTATGCCTTTTACAATGTTTCAAAATAGCAGCCCTTCCGACGGTGTCCATGCAAATTGGTTATCCATGGCCATAGCTTATAGTCGACGAAAGATCACCTACCACAGTGATAAGGTACCGGCACTGGCTGGAACCACAACGTTCACCCAATAATTGAATAGCGATGTACCATTGCTAGGTCTCTGGAAACGTAGCCTCCATAGAGATCTGCTTTGGGAGGTTCCCGAGGGCAGAGGAAAGGCTATGCCAATCAATCTGCGCATTCCCTCTTGGTCATGGCTCTCAATAGATGGCTGCATAACGTATCCCTCCTACTTCTGGGGCTCGGATGGAGCTATCGAAACAGTGAACACTCGCATCGAATGGGCTGGGAGAGAATTCACCTCTCAGATCGAAACTGCCGAGCTTCTAAAAATATATGGAAGCTTGAGCATGTCCAATCTATTGCCCGACAACGAAGATAACAAACGCAAAAACTCCTCCATTATACGAATTATGAATGAGGCTCATAGCTGCGAATGTTTCGGCAAGGCTTATGTAGATTGTATTGAGCAGGCTGCCGCGTTGCCTATCTGGTGTCTTCATGTTCAGACGACCCCACAGAAGGGATAGGGAGACTTATCGGGTCGTATGAGGTACTAACTCCTCCAGGCTGTGGACCTTGAAGATAGGAAATTTCGACGTATTGGTACTGGAAGCTTCCCAATGGAGCACGACCCAGAGTGCACGCCTTTTAGGTGTCTAAAGGAACATGATTACGAATGGCGAAAATTTATAATGCCTTTCGACAAAGTCGACAAAATTAATATCACCTTGGTTTAATAACAGCTAAAACCAAGGAGACAAGACGCTCGTTAGTAACGAATTGTGACTAACCGCTAGGTCGGGGGTATCTTGGCCCCGGATTCAGGTACGCGTCTGACCAAACCAAGCTCGTGCGTTTTATGTAGCATGCAATGATTTCTCGATTATGAAGATATAAATACCCCTACGTTTTACCTCTTATGCTAGCTTCAAACCTCTATATTCGGTCATTTCTGTGACCTATAGTTCCCTGTGGATTTTGATATCACGTGTTATACTACCCCACTCCCCCACTACAAATCAACGCGACTGAAGGACAGACGCAGACGCGTCAAACTTCCCAAAGCCATCCTCTCAAGAGCCCAAATTCTACCCAACAACCTCTCCAGACCTGCCAAAGCCACAGAGCCATATCGAGGGGGGAATTATTGCGCTCAACTCTCTTTAATCATGGAGTCCACCGACTCCACATCCGCGTCCGCTTCAGCGCCCAACGAAGACCTCTCCCCCCTCGAACAAGACGTCCTAGACGAGTACGAGCGCCTGGCAGAGAACATGAAAAAGGTACGTACAATACAATACAATAAGTCCATCCACTGCACTCTACTCTAGCTCCGCTGTTTTTAAACCCTCATATGATATGGCGAACGTATATGAAATATTAACAAGCAACGTAGTTCGCAAGCCTTCTCGATACTATGGCCGGCAAGCCTACAGCGGAGATCTTGGATGGCTTGAGGCAGTTGGAGCGGAAGACGAGCTTGGTGTTCACGCTGTTGAAGGCGAGTGTGTATAGCATTGTTTTGCAGCAGGAGATATATTCGGGGGATCAAGTTGGTGGGCAGGAGGGTTGAGGGTTGAGTGGTAAATAAATGATGGGCTTTGGGTTTTGGGGTGGGAATTGATAGTTGCATGTGTGAGGGAAGAAGGCATACAGGCTGGATGACAGGGAAAACTTCCTACTAGGTCACGAAGTACAGGAAACTGCGGCGTTTGGAAGATACCCGGGATGATATGTAAATAGAAGAGAGTTGATGATTGCAGGACAACGGATTGTCTTGGCTATGCTTCATGATATATGCTGCGCCTATCTATGCAACTACTCATACAAGAGTTTTTTCAAACTATACAATTTATACACGACCTCCGTAATACACTTTCCGCACATCTACAAGCTTCTTCCCTCTCCCACGCGCGATCTCGTCTGGGATCCTCTGCTTCATCAACGCCTCGTATGCTGCCTTCACAGTGTTCATCTTGTTTCGGGAACGTGGGACTCTGGCGGCGAGGTCTTGGATACCGGCGGCTCGGGCCATTTCGAATATCAAGTGCTGGCAGCGCAGACCAAACCCTGGAACATGTTAGCTTCTGTACGATGCTCTGTTAAAGAAAGAGACGTACCTGGTGGTCTGGACATAAGCTTCACCTCCACAGCAGAAACCTTCGCTTCCACTTCTCCAAAGATCGTGCGGTCTTCATACCTCGGAATTGGCTGCATGTTTCGAATGGCTTGAATCCGCGCATTCGCTTGGGTATCTTCCATTTCTTGTCCCTTTGCCTGCCCCAGCCCCAATCTGCCATTCCCATTCCCAGCAATTACAAGAATGTATTGACTTTGGATCTTGCCTAAGCGAGTTTGGTTGACAACGCGATGGTGGACCAACATCTTTATCTTGTAGCTGGAAATGTCGTCCATGGTCAAGCCCGTCTGTTTCATTAGAAGAGCGTATCTTCCATCGGGATCTCTCGGGTCTTCCTCCTCTTCGGACTTCTTAGTATTCTCTGGATCTTCTACAGCTGACTCGAAATCGCGAGGGACTCCTGGTGCAAGCATAGACTCGCTCTTCAAAGGGCCATTTGAACCTATCATGTCTGGAACCTCGTCCCATGATTTGAACTCGTCAAGTCGATTTGGACGGAGCTTCTTGAGCTGCTCTGGATCGTCGCGATCGAAATCAACCGGCACGTCGTTCTCGTCCATAATTTTCATGAAGTAGTCTTTGTGATGCTCGGCGTACTCTTCGGGTGTCATAAGCCTCTCCTTTGGGTCAACAGGACCCTCCCTCTTAATCCGCTTGTCTATCGTCGGCTGCATCTGACTGAAATCATCGAGGTAATTGAGACTTCCCCAGTCCGAACGTATCACACCCCGCTCGTTGAGGTCGTCGGGGTCGATTGCCTCTTCCGCAGCTTCGATAGCTTCCATTTGCTCAGGCGTGTACCTTTTAGCAAGAGCGGCCTTCTCTTCGTCATCATAACGCTTGAAAAGATCTCGAGCGGGTGGCTTTGAGACGAGGCCCATCTCGGAGGCTTTGATGCTGGCATATCTGGGCTTTCGTCTTTCGCAGAGGTTAGGGGATGAATGGAGGTTCCGACAGCGAATGCGAGGCCGTATTGCTGGTATCGAAGGAGCCGTAAAAAGACATCTTGCAGGTCTTGAGACACTCATCACTCTAGAGTATGACTGTCGTGTTGGCGCCGCTCAATGGCCCAGTGTTGCTGCTGCTCAACTTTTTTTTTGATGCACGACCACGCGAGCTGAGATGATCCAGCTATTGTGGCCTGACATTCCAGGTTACAAGTCTCGCTAGTTCAAAGGTCGTTTACGTCCAACCCAGCGAGCCAGCTCAACATTCAATCTCATGTATCTAAGATTTCTGAAAGGAGAAACATGTTCACATTTTCATTCTTGCAGATACAGACTTGATAGTATATCGCTTCCTCGTCAGTCTTTTGAAGTCGAAGAGTAGCCACCCGAGCGCCCTCTTGACCACACAGTTGCCAGATCTTGTATAAACCATCTCCAATTGCATATTCAGGCAAAGTTTCTTCGTATATCATGTAATGTTACTACAAAATCTCATCCTAGGTGATGAATGCTTTTGCGATGTGACGTACAAATGCTTCGAGAGGGCTGAGAATGGCCGAGATGCCTTCTTTTGCTCAAGCTCAGATTTGTGAAAAAGCAAGCGCAAGCGCAAGAGGCCCTCAGATGCTGATACACCTGGAGCGTTGCCGAACTTTAGTTTCAATCATCGCAGCGGAAATATCTTGGCTTTGGGTGTCAGTTTCACTCCTCTCAAAAGAAATTTCAGCGACCTTATACCAAGTAGTATAGCCGGTGAAACCATCGTATCAAGACCATGAAGGTACAAATGCGGACAAGAAGACTAAATATGAATCTTGATGATCTGCGTAGCTATTGTACCAACTGTTATTCACTAGTAAGTTAAGAACCATTGCAATTTCTGTACCTCGAATAAAGTCCTCCGCTACTGCCGGCACCTTAACTCGTGTTAGTGACCAAAACCATATCGATGCAGGTAATGACATTTGTTTTCTTGTACTTTTAACATGGTCAGGTTATTATTATACTAGTGTGTTGGATATTGGTTTTGAAAAGCGGCTAGCTTCATGTTGGTGATTTGGTACCCCTTAATTTGGCTTCAAGTAGTCTACTGTACCTGCAAAACTTTGGTTCAAGAGACACCATCTTCTCAAACGAACTAAGCTATACACTTACACATTCTGTTTCACGGCATCACGTCAGTCTTCAAATTCAGATCGTTGTTCGCGCTCTGTTAAACTATTTTAACTGAATGTTCTTCGAATAAGCTATCTTATCCTTCACTAAGACCCTACCCTCATCACTCTCTTTTGGGATATATATCACAAGTCAGGAAACGATGTATAACAACTCCATACCTACGGCTTCCTCCTCGTAGATTCTCACCACTCTGGCGACTTTTCGAATCATTGCTGGTGGCAGTAGCCCACAACCCACCCGCTCACCATAACAGCTCTGAGCTATCCAACACGGAGCCCACAACCGCTAAATATACATTCAAATGTCATCTCAAAAAACGACCCAATGGGACACCTCCCAAGTTAGGCCCATGCTCCCGGAAACAGGTTCGACGTTAACAGTTAGAAGTTTGCATTCTGGCCATGCCCTATTGAGCAAATCAGAATCTCAGGGCTGGTTCAAAGTTTCCTCTGCAAGCAACGCCCCTTGTGAGACCAGCCTTCCTATGCTGGCTTCCGCATCCGTCAATAATGTCCTGGAGGTTCTCGGTACTAGCATATCTGGTCTCGATACCGAAGAGGCTGTTGCGCGTCTCAATAAGTGCGGGCAAAACGTACTGTCTTCCAAGAAGTCTCCAACCCGGTGGCAGCTGTTCCTCACTGCCTTACTAGACTGGTTCAATGGCATCTTGATAGTCATTGCAATCGTCAATCTTGCCATTCCTCCTCCACAATTCGCAACCTTCGGGGTCATTGTGGTAATGATTATAATGGGTTGTATTATAAGATTTTGGCAAGAGCATCGTAGTGCTATGGCTGCGATCAAGCTTCAGTATGGGGTAGAGTTCAGTTTTCGGGTGCGAAGGCGAAATTCTAAAGGGAAATCTATCGAAATGATCGTGGACCAAAAAGATCTTGTTCCCGGAAACTTGATGTTCATCGACGCAGGCAATGCGGTTCCAGCAGATTGCAGAGTTCTTCATGCCTCTAATGTGTCTATCAGTCAGCCAAGGTCAGCTCCATCACATGTGTCCGCTGGCTTGTATTCTTTTACTGACTTAATGCAGTCTCACCGGGGAGAATGAACCGCAACGAAAAGGCTCTAGCTACCCAGTAGCAAAGAATGACAGCTGTATCCTTGAGTTGGATAACATTCTGCTTATGGGTACCAGTATCATATCAGGAAATGGAATTGCCGTAGTCATAAGAACAGGTGATGGTAGGTGTTTCTGTTTGCGCAAATCGGACGTAGTTTTCGGAGATCATGGCTAAGTTTCTTCTCAGATGCATTCCTCGCAACAATTCTGAAGCAGATGCTGAAAAAGCGCCCTCGAAATGCCTTTCAATTTGGCATCAAGCATTTAAGTTGGGCGATGTTAGCCGTCATAATTGTCCTGTTCCCTGTAGTCAGTGGTCTTTAAAAAAACACTGCAACACATTGCTAACCGCCGCAGGTTTTGGTCGTAAGATGGGCGAAAAGTAAGGAGTGGGTCGATTCATTAACATTTGCTGTCGCTGTTGCTGTCGGATTGATTCCGCAATTGCTTCCTGCTATCATCAACTCGAACCTAGCGCGCGGTGCGTTCGTACTAGCTAAGAACGCCATTGTGAAACATCTGACTTAGATCCGTATGTGCTCTCATCATGCCGAGCTTACAAATCTAGTCGGACTGGATGCTGGCTTGTTCTAGAAAACCTTGGTTCCATGACTGTTCTTTGTAGTGATAAGGTTAGTCAAATCCAGATCCTTGAACCTCCGATACTGACTGTTTTTAGACCGGAACCTTGACCAAGGACGAGATCGCATTACACCATTACCTTGACTGGCTAGGAAGGGAGGATTTCAGGGTCTTCGATTTGGCCCACGCCAATGCTGCTGCCCAAAGTGGCACCAAAAATAGCACTGATACTGCCATTCTCAAGCACCCTGCCTCTGCCCAAGTCCTCCATATGGGCGAGAAAACTGGAGAAATCGCTTTTAACTTTGAATCAAGACGGCCAAGCGCTATTCTGCGGAGCGAGGAAGAAAAGCATTTGCTGATATGCAAAGGGGCTTACGAAGAAGTCCTCGCCCTCTGCTCGAATATTCGCTTGGAAGTTGAATCTCAGGCTCTTAGCCCTGATTACGTCGATGCTCTCAACAGTTTGATTGCAGCTTTCAACCATAATGGCTATAGAGTTACTGGTGGCCACGAAGGAGTTTCTGGACATTAACGATTGTGAGACCGACTTTGATGGATTGGACACCGACATGACCCTGGAGGGCATGCTGACCTTTCTGGACCCTCCGAAGGACGATGCCAAAGCCTCTATCACCCGCTTGCAGGAGCTCGGGATTGATGTCCGGGTCCTTACAGGAGACAATATGGGGGTGGCATTGAAGATTTGTCGCGAACTTGAGATCGTCACAGAATACTACGAGGATCATATCCAGGCAATTTCAGGCCCGGATCTGGCCAGGCTAGACGACTCCGAGTTTGATGCCGTAGTCAAGCATTGAAAAGTCTTTGCGAAGCTCACACCGAGTCAGAAGGGTCAAGTAATTGTTAGTCTCAGAGAGAAGCATGGTGAGGTCGTTGGGATGCTGGGCGATGGCATCAATGACTGCGTTGCTCTTCGGTATGCAGATGCTGGGATTTCCGTTGATACAGGAGCGAATGTTGCGAAACAGTGTGCCGACGTTATCCTCACGAAAAAGGAGCTCTCTATCATTGTCGACTCTGTCATCGTTGGACGAACTTACCCAAGGCAATACGTTAGCCTCCTCTCCCCTAGTCTCAGGTCAAACTAACTACGTACAGTATCAAATACATCAAGGTGGTGTTCTCCTCGAATTTCGGAAACATCCTCAGTATATTAATCGCCGTATCATGGATTCCATTTCAGCCAATGACAGGTCTCCAACTCCTCATCGGTGGTCTCCTGTACGAGCTCAGCCAACTGGCAATTCCCTGGGACAGCATGGATCCAGAGTACCTAGCGCCCCCCACAAAATGGTGTGTCTGGGATCTCCTCCGCTTCATCGCCGTCCAAGGTCCACTCAGCAGCCTCATCGACGCCGCCACCTTTTGCATCAACTGGTTCTTCTACAAACTCCAAGATGCGAACAATGAGGCCGCTGTGAGAACCTTCGAAATGCATTGGTATCTTCAAGGACTCTTGACACCGGTGCTCATTGTACATCTTGTCCGCACTGCCAAGCTTCCGATCATTCAAAGCCGTCCGACCAAACCTCTTGTCTTCAGTTCGATCCTTGTTCTCGGTGTCGGGTTTGCTCTTCCGTATATACCCCCTATTGCAAATGCGATGCAGTTTACGCGGCCAGAGAATACGTTCCTCGGTATCTTGGTTGCGGAAATGGCATTTTATGCTGCGGCGGTGGAGATTGCGAAGAGGTTACAGCTAAAAGTCATCAAGAGATGGTTGTAGGGGGGCTGAGAGGAGCAGATATTGTATATATATCGAAAGATAAACTTCAACTACCCTATGCCTCTCTAGCAATGTTCTTTCTTGACAGAATGTAAGAAGCCACAAAAGCTGCAATATATATAGCCTCAATCTACGTACAATACATAAGTATGCGGGGTAACCAGATGCAAGATTGTACCCCGCACGTTTGTCACGCGGCCATGTTACACAAGCAGGACTCGGCCAAGCCTAGACTCCTTCTCGTTTCCAAATGATGGATGCACTTTATCCGTGACAGACAAACAATCCAGACGATTCTTGACGTTATCTTTCTTCCCATGTACATGTCCATCCATATCCATCCATATCCATCCATATCCATATATATTTATAGAAACACAGCTGCTTACTCAACCACATTAACATATTACTCACTCTCCAATCATAAAGACGTCTATCTCCATGCACGAGTCCTGCACATACAGTACTGTACCATAACACCTGACGCATTTTCTCTGAATACACACACAGCAGTACCGTGTCTGAGATGCACGCACGACTGCAGCGAAACGTGTCTCGCAACCAACAAATCAGCACACAAGTCATGTACATACAGTATGCATGTCAGCAGCCTAATAAACCAAAACCCATGAAATTGATTTTCTTTCCGTTTTAGAGTCCTGATCTGATGCCACAGTGGCTGCCCTACCTATCTACCTGTACGCTTCACGAAACAGGCATCCAACATTTCTTTTCTTCGCCTCCATCCATATACCCCCTCACTCACTGGCTGCTGTTATAACCCCCATCATATCCAGTTCTTTCTTCCTTCCTTTCTTCCTTCCTTCCCCTTCCTACTACATCCAAAAGAAATCACGAGACGGCATTCGTTTGGCTCGGTATTCAGGTTCATCACATCGCACCACGATGCTTCTACGCTCATCGTTTTCATCACGCATAATCAGACGAACCTATTGAGTGAATTTGATATCCCTACTCTCATCTCCACCCACAAGATACTGCGATAAAAATCACTATATTCATTATCCCTCTATAAATACAGTCTTCTACAACTTTATACCACACTACACAACAATGGCTCCTTCATACACCCCCTCCTCCGCACCCCCAATTCCCCGCTCCGGCGCTCCCCCGCTCTCAATCACCACATCTACAC